>JALIZH010030735.1:7500-217942 GCA_030522465.1 Rhipicephalus appendiculatus | reverse complement strand
AGCGGCGCCCAATATAAATGCAAATACTCCGATCGAAGTCAAAAGTTGGAGCGTAAACACGACTCCGCGAGAGTTAGGTTGCGACCTTCAAACACTGCCGCGGTACACTTTTCTGTGGCTGTGCCGGTGGTGACAAACTTTCTTTTTTTTTCTGTCTCTTTAGGGCAAAGCACTAGGTGGAAACCACACTTCTGCGACTCCAAGGCGGCCCTTCAATGTGTGCGAAGTCTACGACGTGGAAACTACCATCAGTTGGTGTCCCAAATCAATCAAATTAGTCACCGCGCCCCTACTCAAGGACACGACATAGTATTTCAATGGCTGCCGGGTCACTGTGGGATCAGTGGTAACCACCTCGCCGACAACGCTGCCCGATGTGCCCACGAAGGAGCGTCCTCACTGCTCATACCCCTGTCAAGAGTCGACGCTGCAAGAGAACTTCGTCACATCGCGCATAATGCTACGCTTACGCATTGGAATTCTCCACTGAACTCCGCTCGTCGCCCACAAAATCTCGAATCGCTACTCCAATTACACTTACCATCAAAGACTTCGCGACGTGACGCTACAATGCTATCGGTTGTGGGTCGGCGTAGCATTTACAAAATCATTCAGCCATCGCATAGGTATGGCTGACTCATCCAAGTGTGATAGTTGCAACTGTGAAGAAACACTTGACCACGTCTTGTGCCACTGTCCCGACTTTGAACAAGACCGCCTGACTCTCCAGTGTGCCTTGAGAAGACTGGATGATCGTCCCTTTACTCTGGAAAAGATCTTGGGTGCATGGTCTACAAGTACATCAACCCAGAAAGCCACACGGGCCCTTCTACAATTCTTGAAGGCAACATCGCTGAGCGACCGCCTGTGAAACCCTGCACTGTGTGTGTGGTGTACAATGTGTCCCTCTTTCTCTCTCTCTCTTCCCTTCTCTCTTTTACTCCCTTATTCCCCCTCTCCCCACGTGTAGGGTAGCAAACTGGACGTAGTCTAGTTAACCTCCCTACCTTTCCTATATTCATTCTCTCTCTCTGGTGCCATTTCTGGATCAGAATTAACAAGATTTTTACGAGAAAAATTTTAGGTTTGTTCGGTTGCTTGGGCTAGGAGCCATAATAACGAACAGTCTTATGCTCACAGCACAAAAAGTAGACTAGGATCTGGAGGTTTATTACCGACAGCCTTGAGCTGTATCTTCTATAGTGTCTGCATTCGTATTCTTTTGTGTTCTTGAAACTCGTGATACCGATAATAATTCGTGATACGCATTGGAGCTCACACAAGGCGGTGTCCTGTTCTGGAATAGAGCTTTACATTTTTTAAGCGAGGTGTGAATTCTTCTCGCGTTGTTGTAACCAATGCTGGTCCGCCATCTGAAAGAGTTCAGTAAATACGCTTTCAAAAATGTTTCGTTTTCCCTTCCCTGCATCGTATACGTTGGGTCCAGCGTGAATAAAGTTCAAACAATGACACACACACACACACACACACACACACACACACACACACACACACACACACACACACACACACACACACTATATATATATATATATATATATATATATATATATATATATATATATATAGTGTGTATGTGTGTGTACACCTACATATTGGCTGCCGCCGATCGGCCATTGCGGCAACAAGCTGTGTTTGCTACCTAAAAGCAGTGCTATGCGTCGTGTACGCTATTCACCATTGCATATCACATCAGGTCGAATCAACCATCCGGCTCCGTCTATGGGTGGAAGGAAAAAAAAATATTGATGCGCATACACAAAAAACAGACACGGACTCCGGAAACACGGACTAGCGCAAACTTGCAACTAACTTTATTTTCCAATATTTTTTTCCTTCCAAGTATGAACCAACTCGCCCAGCAGCAAGTTTTATTGATCCGTCTATGGGCTTGAAGATTTTATGCATGCGTAGTATGGATAGTCATAAATATATTTAAGCTATAAATGTTCGACAACTCTTGAAAGAGAGTGAGTAGAGTCTGCAACCAAGCAGCATTAACATAACTCTCTCATGAAGCCGTTTTTCCCCTCCTATTGAAACTAAGCGTAAATCCTTTGGTTACCTCAACGCAAACCAAAGCTACATTAGCCACTACTTACTGGGCCTCCCGGCCAAGTTTATTGTCAGCTTCCGCTGGTGATATGCTAATCATAAGCGCGGACATAACCCTTTACAATAACTGATCCCTTTTGATAGGAAAGCTTCTTACACTACTTATTAAAAAAAGCTTTTGTCTCAGTATGATTGCAGGTCCACACTCGCAAGCGAGATGAATTTCGATTCCTAAATACATAGCTGGTTGCCTTCTGTCTCGCTAAGCAGTTGCTGGGTGTCCCTTCCTGAGATAAAGTTTCGACCATGAAAACTTCTTGCTTTTTCTCAAACAACATCCGGCTAGTCTAAAATTTTTCCGGAGATTGTAAAGCTTCCGCCCTTTCAGTTCGTTTAGCATGCGCAAAAATCGACCTTTACGAACCGTACTGAATGTGTCGCAGAAAGACGAATACATAAAAGCACGTAATAGAGGCCCCGGCACAAGATGGAGCGCTCGTGTTTCATGCATATTAATGGAGAACCGCACTCGTTCATCCCGGTTCAGCGAGTTGAGGCTTAGATACTTTCCGAACTTCCGCCTGATCTGAATTTTGCTTGGAGCGTGAGTGTGCCTTCATTAAATGGCAAATACAGCGTGAACACCGAACATTTCCTTTCAGGCAGTTTGAACCGCATAGCGACGAAATAGATTATGTGACCTCTAGACTTCAACGTAAATTTGATAGTGTTTGCAGTCACTGATTAGAGCCTGCAAGTATTCACTTTTCGAGGTCATGAATTTCGTTCACAACCTACCTGACTGATTAGACAGAGCATGAATACTTTCCGGAACATCTGATCAAACGGGTAATTTTCCTAACTATATGGCCGCTTTGAAGTGCTTTACCAATAGGTTAGAGTTTCTTTGTGATGAGTGAACAGCAGTATCCAAAAAATCAAATGTTGTTGCTAGCCTCGACGTGATGCAAACGTGTAATGAAGATTTTTTGTGCTGGGCGGAGTTTTGCAACGGAGAAACAGGAGTAAATGTTTCAGGTAATTATTTGTAAAAATGTGTCTTTCATCGTCGAATATTGTGCTCTGAGTTATTTCATTCCACTCCTGAGAAAAAGTTCTCGTGGCAGTGTTGAGCTGATACTGTACGCTAATTTCACCGGGAATTCGCACTTAAATTGCCATATTTTTGGGTCTTCGTAAAATTGAAGACGCTGCTTTTTTGATGTGACATTAGAAATATATAACTTTTTCGTTACGTTGCTCTAGTAAAACCAGTATAAAAGAGGGAGCTTACTTAAGAAAATTTAGCATAGTCTTAGGCGAAACGATCGTTGTTCAAACCATAGTTCAGAAAAAAGCATTACTTAATCGCAAGTGCATTACGTAAATAGGAAATTGTATTGCGGCCTTTGAGCAATACGGGGCATATATGTTGCCACGTCTCTTGCCATATGTTCTTCACCCACGAAAGCTGTTAGCAACACTCGGCGCAGATCACGTTGCAATGTTCGAGAGGCTTCGCGATTGTCTGAGAACATTTTCTGAAAATGACGCGCAGGACACGAATGGTCAAGCTTATTCGAGAGCTTACGCAAGCGCCAGCGATGACGCTACAAACTTCCATGCCGCATGTATAAATGTAGACGCGCCTTACAGCAAATGAGATTATCGACAGCCGCCGCGCTGTTCGCCGCTATCAGTGTACAGTGTGTATAGCTATAGTTTATATATATATATATATATATATATATATATATATATATGAAAAAAAGTGCAAGTTTAAGGGCTCGGTTTGCTTTGTTAAGCACCATGTTAATTAGAATTAACAGACAGTGATGCGGGATGTTATTAGAAGTAATTGGAATGTAAATCTGGAGAAAAGTCGACAAAAAGATAACTATATATATATATATATATATATATACATATACATGTATATATATATATATATATATATATATATATATATATATATATATATATATATATATATATATATATATATATATATATATATATATAGTTTAGCAGCCCAGGATCAAGGCGATGCACTTTGCTAATTGGAATTGCTGCTGGTAATGACATCCAAAATAAAAGAGGCAAACAGGGCTGTAAGATTTCCAGGGGGTAAGGACAAGATATTCTTTTCTTGAACAAGATATTTTTTTTTACATTTTATTGAATTTATTGTATTGGAAATTAACAACGGAAACATTTCAAACAAGCTATGTGAAAAGCAATACTATCGTTTGGTCCAACAAGCCATTTTGCTCTTCATAAGTGCCTGTTATTTGTTTTGAAATGTGAATCCGGTATGCGCCTTTCTGCGTAAGGGCTAATATTAGGCATTGCAGAAGCACTCTCAAAGACTGTCATTAACCTTAACAAATTAGGATTTGCAAGAAAAACCGTATAGTTATAACAATTCATTTTGTTAAAATGTGACTGGACACATTATGAACATTCATATACAGTTATGAACCAAAGAAACGCGAACAAAAAATTACAAAATTAAACAGTTTTGCAAGCGCTTGCTCGCCAGCGCAGTCTCTCACCACTAGTGATGGGTTGCCACAGAACTATCATGACTGAAAACAAGTATCCAGGCTGGAATCGCGCTGACATTACGCGTACTGGGGTTAATAACAAGGAATAAAAACACATATACATAGCTCTGAATTCTTCGTATTTGAATTGCAAACGACTGCAGTTATCTAATAGATGGCGCAGCGTACCAAATGGTTCATAAACTAAAAAAAAGTTGGGTAAGGACTTTAACAAATAGGAAAATTAAAACGTCGGCGCGTAACAGGACAACAATTTTTGCTGTTTAACGTCCCAAAACCACGATATATATATCAAAGACGCCGTAGTGAATGTCTCCGGAAATTTTGACCATATGGAGTTCTTTAACGTGCTACTAAATCAAAGTACAGTGGCATCTAGTATTTCGCCTCCATCGAATAGCGGCCGCCGTGGCCGGGATTTGATACAAACCTCGGAGTCGGCAGTCAAGCACAATAAGCACAATAAGCACAAGACCGCCACGCGGGTTCTGCGTAACATAAAAGGGCTAGTGAACAGCATTACAATGAAACAGCACCTGAATAAATGCAGACACATGTTCCTTCATAGGTTGTGATGCTGCGGTCTCCTTAATCGATAATAAATTGGCTTCGGATATATATATATATATATATATATATATATATATATATATATATATATATATATATATATATATATATATATATATATATATATATATATATATATATATATATATAAGTATAAAAATAGGTGCGCCTTCACATAACAACTGTTTATTCTGCCGACGTTTCGACGGGAACCCCGTCTTTTCCTTGAAAAAGACGGGGTTCCCGTCGAAACGTCGGCAGAATAAACAGTTATGTGAAGGCGCACCTATTTTTATACTTATAACCTTGCGGCAAGCGAAGTTATTCTTCAGCATATAAGCCTTATATATATATATATATATATATATATATATACATACATACATACATACATACATACATACATACATACATACATACATACATACATACATACAAAGTTGCATAATATTGTGTTGCTTTGAAGCAGCGCCACATCTAGCCTGTCTCTAAAAGCAAAATAATTATGTTCGCTATAAGTAGAGAGCAAGCGGCTTCTCTGATATAGACGTTTTCTGATCTTGGTTGATTCCTGTTAGGTAACAATAGGCAGCGCTTTCGAGTTAAAACCAAGCTTTTCGTGTGTGGGAAAGGGATTTGGTCCGGAAAGACCGGAAGCGCGAACGACGAAACATGCGAATATAAAGCGAGCAAGCTGCACCACTACTTGCAATCGAGTACACTTCATAAATTTGCTCTTTCCGGAAACAGAACGCATGCACAAAGAACTATATGTTAAATATTGAGTGGTATCTCTCATTCCACTTTGTGGTGAGGGAGGGGGGAGGGGAGGGTGATACATTTTAGTTTAACAAAATGGAAGTTCTGCTTTAGTCTGGGCCACATTGGGCCAAATTCTGACGCGAGTTTTGCGATACGCAGTGTGCCTGCGCCATCTCTCCATGTGTGTATGCACTCGGTGAAAACTCTGCAGAGCCTTCCTGTAGATGGCACTGCTTTAGATCTTCAAACATAGCGGACCAGCGGACACGCCTGTAACATGATCCACTTGGAACCTTGTTTGAAGGCAGTGCGTGGACGAGGGCTTAACTTATGGAAGCTTTAAGTCATTCGCTTCCTTGTCAGCGATTTATTCGATGTTGCGTTTCAACAAGTGGACTTGTCATCGTCAGCGAAGTTGCAGCACCGAGGAAGAGCGGTCCCCTGCTCAGAACTTGACGAGGATGGACAGAGAATACACAGCGCCTGTGCCCTGCGTTCTTTCTGTCCGTCCTCGTCAAGTGCACGCTGTTTTCGCCTCGACTGAAGAACAAAACTAACTCACCCTCCCGCACCTGCAAAAATGAAGTGGATGAAGTGTGAAGCTTCGCGAAACCGCCACTGCAGCTGCTGGAGGGGGAGGGGGGTGCGTGGAAGTTAGTCAAGGTTACAAGTGTAGCTTTTGCAATTAACGGGTATATAGTATACTGTCATCTTCTTGCTCCATTCGCCGTTTCACGACAAGCGCGACGTATACCTGGAGCAGGCGAGTTATTCTGGAGCATTTATATTGGTATTTCCATTTTAGTTCCTATTATTTATTATTACTATTACCAGGAATTCCGAGTTTGAAGTCTACTTTTCCTCCAAACAAGGTAGGCCTGCTGTTGCAGAATCTATTTTTAATCGGCCATTTTTTACCTCGTCCCAAGATTGAAAGCAGCATTGCAGAGCGCCGGTATTCAATATTAAGAATGTACATTCTAAGTCCAAAGGCAAGAAAAGCTCACGGGATTGGAGATGCGTATTTGATGCCACTTATGCGGTGAAGGGATGATTTTTTTTACTCGAGGAATTTTCATGTTGCAGGAAAAAGAGGTAGCACAACTATAAAAGTGCGCGGGTGCTTAAGCATAGTGCTTTGCTTAATACTATCTGGGGTTTAACGTCCCAAAACCACGATATGATTACGAGAGACGCCGTCGTAGAGGGCTCCGGAAATTTGGACCATCTGGTGTTCTTTAACGTGCACTGACATCGCACAGTGCACGGGCCTCTACCATTTCGCCTCCATCGAAATGCGACCGCCGCGGCCGGGATCGAACCCGCGACCTTCGGGTCAGCAGCCGAGCGCCGTAGCCACTGTTCCACTGAGGTGGACATAGTGCTTTGCTTATTGAGACATAAATATAACGTGGCGATTCTTTCTTACTGAATATGTGTGCGATTCCAATAATAAAAAAAAATTTCAGGAAGCTTGCACAAAGTTTCGCAAACCTTGGCACAGCCATGCTGGTCGATGCTCAAATATTTAGGCTCGCGTCGGTTGCTGGTATGTTGTAACTGGTTCTTGCTAGGTCTTGCAATGTTGTAACATTGTTTTGCTTGGGGATCAACCATTCTCGCTGAGGCATCTCCCTGTCTTTACGCTTGAAGATTTCATGCATGCCTAGTGAGAATCATAGAACTTCCTATAAATACACCAGAGGGAACTCTGGCGCTAGTGTCTATGGGAGCTGCAACGCACGGCGCTTCAGCCAGCGTGGGAATCATAGGTAGTACCCAAATTTGCCTAGTCTTGCCTAGTCTTCGTTCTTCTGGCTCCGTTTGGCTCTGTGTGGCCTGAATCCGCTTTGCCGCAATACGAAGTTCAGCAAAGGTTCAGCAGTTACGCTTCATCACCTTGACCTAATTAGGCTCACCGATTCAAATCTGGTCGCGAAGTTCACAACGGTCCGTTCCTTTATCCGAAATAAAACAAAAAAACACAGCAATAAACAAAGCCACAAGTGCGTTCGAAGCCGCAAGCACGAAGACGAGGCAAATTTGTGTACTACCCATCATTCCCATGGTGGCTGAGCGATCGCAGCGCCAGAGTTCCCTCTAGTTAATTTTAGGAAACTCTATGGTGAGAATAGTCATGACCATTAGTGAACTATAAAAGTTTCACAAATCCTGAAAGAGTCTAAGTAGAGGGTGCATCTAGCATCAGTAACTCAGCTCTCATGGAGTCGCATATTTTCGCAACAGTTGAAACTAAGCAAAAAACATTTGGTTAGGTAAACGTGAGTCAAAGGTAGATTACACCCTGATGACTAGGCCACGGCCGCGTTTATCGCGATCTTACGCAGGTTATATGCTAATCAGGAGCGCAGACGTAACCTATTACAAAACTAATCCCTTTTGTTACGAAAGCTTCATGCAGTACTCATTAAAAATTACACCATCTCCCGCTAAAGGGAACCATGTGTAGATGTGAAGCAGCGGGCGCTAACGCTTACACTGGCGGTGGCGTTGACGCTGGCGCTATCGCAGCGTTGCGCAGGAGAGAAAACTGAGGAGGCGCAAAGCACGCAGTGATGGAGCGGTGTTTCCTACTGGAACATGCCAATCGCTGCTAATGGGCAATGAGAGACAGAAGACTCCGACTGGACACAGAGACCCGCAGTCGGCTTTTAGTTAACGCGCACGCTGCGAATTTTTATTGTTCAACAACGCACAGGAGAAATCTCCCACCGGCACCACCTTGGAGGTCAAGATCCATTGCCATATATACGGGATGGACAGTGAACGGTTGTGCAGCGCGAGCACTCGGTTTTTTCAACCAAGAAACTCGCTAGCAGACGCTGCCTGCGTCGGCGTCGCGAGGCGAGAGAGGGGGGTAGCGCAGGACAGGAGAGAGGGGGGGGACGCGCATGCGCAGTCGGGGTGTGGACGCTGTGGGCAGGGATGCCTAGAGGAGAGAGGGGGGAGCGTATTAGAGGAGAGAGAGGGGGGGACGCGCATGCGCAGTGGGAGCGCGGGGAGGGATGCCTAGAGGAGAGAGGGGGGGGGAGCATAGGAGGGGAGATAGGAGGGGGAGGCGCATGCGCAGTGAGGGTGTAGTTGCCGCGTGGAGGGATGCCTAGAGGAGAGAGAGGGGGGAGAGGAGCTTTTTTATTTTTATTTTTTTTGAAAGGGTTTGCGCATGCGCAGTAAGTGAGGCCTCGAGGCACACCACCACCACCACCACCACCACCGGATTAAGCTTCGCCATAAGATGCTTCACATCTAAAAAGGCTTTGTCTCCGCATGATTGCGAAACGCCACTCGGAAGCGAAAGACAATTTATATTCCTAAACACAAAGCTGCTAGCGTTCTGCTTCGCTATGCAGTTGCTATGTTACGTTTTAGTAAGAATCAACACGACGTTTCCTGCGATATAGTTTCGTCCATGAAAACTTCTTGCTTTTTTCTAAAATACCCTGCGGCCAATCCGAATTTTGCCCAGCGATCGTACAACTTCTTGCCTCGAAGTTCGTTTTGCATGCGCAAAAATCGTGCTTTCCGAACCGTAGTGAATGTGTCGGAGAAAGACGACTACATTAATGCACATAATAGCGGCCCCGGAACAAAATTGAGCGCTTCTGTTTCATGCATATTAATGAAGGAGCGCACTTATTCATCACGGTTCCGGGTGTTGATGCTCAGATAGTTTCCGAACTTCCGCCTGATGGGAATTTTGCGTCGAGCACGGGTGCGCCTTCATTAAATGGCAAATACAGCGTGAACAGTGGACGTTTCCTGCTATTTATTTCAAATTACCTGGCGACAAAATAGGTCATGTGACCTCTAAACTTCAACATAAGTTCCATAGTGTTTGCGCGCACTGATTAGAACCTGTGAGTTCTCACTTTTCGAGGTTACGAATTTGGTTAACAACATACCTGATTGACGAGAGATAGTATGACTTTCTAGAACATATAATCAAGCGGGTAACTTTCCTAACTATATGATAGCTTTCAAGTGCTTTACCAAAGCGGTTAGCGTTTCTTTGTGATGAGTAAAGAGCACTATCTGAAAAGTAAATGTTCTCGCTGGCGTCGACGTCCTGGGAACGTGTAATGAAGCTTTTTGAGCTGAACGGAGTTTAGGAGATGAAAAAAAAGTGGCAAAATGTTCAGGTCATTTTTTGTGAAATCTGTTTTTTTTTTTTCGCCGCACATTGTTTCTCGGTTGGTTCATTCCACTCATGGGAGAAAGTTTGCTTGGCGGTGTTGAGCTCATAAGGTATGGTAATTATCTGGGCATTGTCGTTTAAATTGCCATATTTTGGTTTTACATAAATTTGTGAGACATCAAAAATATATAGCGTTCATATTTAATTTAATGTAGTAAAACCATAATAAAAGAGGGACCTTACTGAATGTTTAAAATCAATCGATAGTCCATCAGATGAACTGCACAGATATATATATATATATATATATATATATATATATATATATATATATATATATATATATATATATATATATATATATATGGGTAATTCCAGGCCAACTGTCCCAGAGGTGGCGCTCGACCATCGCAGATTTTGGCGATAAAATTTACACCTGTTTCGTATAACCCATGTAGTACTGTGGCCATATATTTTTGCTCGGAAAAATTTTCCGAGACCGTGGCGCCCCCCTCAAAATTCGCTTGCTTCTGCTAAACTGTGCATAATATAAAAATGTATATAAAATCTATATTTGTATGTAGAGCTTCCAAACGACGCTTGATCTACTACAGAGGTTTTGTTTAGTTGTGCTACTTAACCATTCCGAAATTTTTGTGTTTCCCTGCCAGCTAGGCCTTTTCAAAAACAACGAAAATCTTCAAAGTTCGCCAGTTTTTCTTATGCTATCTGGAATTCTGTCTAAGCATTCCTAATAATATTGTAGTTTTAAGGAAAGTGTACTTTCGTACAAAAATGTTTAGGCGTGAATTAGACTTCAAATATTCCCGAAAAAATTGTGAAATTGGAAAAAAATGTGCGATTTGTCCAATATTTTAGCATATTTTTCGTACTGATGCGGTCCAAGTAAATATCTTCTTGATGCGGTGTTTGATAGACCACTTTATGGCTAAGTAATGAAGAAAGTCTAATCAAATCATTTTTTTGGTTAAAGGAAGAAAATAATTTTTGAATTTGGTCCTCAGAACGCACCCTGCATTCCTTTTGTTGCCACTTCACCGCAAAGCACGTGGTCACCCTTGCAGCTGACTGTTGTCAGAGGAAGTGGCAAGGTGCTAGATGCATGTCAGCGGCTCGTGAGTGGTCGAAAGTCTTGTTGCTTTGATGTCAAGGCCCCGAGTATTGAGTTCGCTTTACGATGTGAACTTGCTTGGCGTGCCCTTTGGGAAGTATGGACGCCGTACAGCAGCTTGCGGTATTGTTGGCACATTGTGCTAGAGGGCCGTCCGCACAACTAGTATACGCGATAAAAAGTGTGCCAAATATGTGTTATTTGTTTCGGTCAGTGTATATATATATATATATATATATATATATATATATATATATATATATATATATATATATATATATATATATATACGATTTTCGCAGCGGAGCACGGGCGCTGCCATATTCGATCACGTGACCGTAACTGGCCTTCCCCCAGACAGTTGCCCAGCCAACGCATTGGGCCAGCGAAGTGGCCGTGGCCGTAAGCGCCAGCAGCTGGGGTTAGAAGCCAACATGGCAGCACCCATGCAGACGCGACCGCCGGCTCCGATCCGAACTCGCGCTAGCTACTCACCCACTGTCTTCATAGCAATAAATAAATGGTGAAATCAGCTATCGCTTCGTGTCATCTTACGCAGGGGACAAAGCATCAGGTATGTTCTGTCTTTAATATTGCGATTAGCTGTATCTATTTAGCCATGCCTGCTAAGCCTTGTCTCCGAGAATTTGAGAGTGAATCTTGAAAACACTGCAAAATGCCGGCGAATACATTGCTCTCAAAGCTTCTGGACGTAAATATAAAGCAAATAAATGCGAAGGTTACGAACTTACGGGCCACACAGCGCAGGAAGACGATGTGATAAATTCGAGGCGGAAGGGAACTGCATCCACAGGTGTCGCCATGTTGACCTTTCCGGCGCTGCCGTCTGCTTGCTTTCACTCGCGTGTGCGCAGACGGACGCCGAGCAGACGACGCGACACGGATGGAGGCATATTGAGCAGCTCTGCGAAAGGCCATGGCATGGTGACGGCCGCGGTAGGAGACGGCCACGGCGCAGTAGTGGCGCCATCTAGTTTTGATTAAACAAACCAGCTGCGGAAAATCGTCTATATATACGGCTGTTCAGTCGCCGTCTACTCGTTGGCGCCGTGGGATCGGTGGGACCACGAAACGAAAAAAAACACGTCGCTGGGTCTTGACCATTCTTAAATTCCATATATATATATATATATATATATATATATATATATATATATATATATATATATATATATATATATATATATATATCAAGCTGCGTAATGCTGAGATACTTTGCAGCAGAGCCACACCGCGCCTATACCGCTAATTGCAAAATGCCAATGTTCGCTATAAACAGAGAGCACGACACTTCTTTTTATCTACAAGCATTGTGATCCGTCTTGATCCTTGTTCGGTCACAATAAGCAGTACTTTCGAGTTAAACGACGTTTTTTTTTGTTTGTGAGAAAGGCATTTAGTCCGGAAAGGCCAGAAGCGGGAACGACTAAATATGCGAATGTAAAGCGAGCAAGCTGCATCACTACTTGCAATCGAGTACACTTGATGGAATTGCTCTTTCCTGAAACAGAACGCATTCCCAAAGATATATAGTTCAAATATTGAGCGGTATCTCTCGGTGCACACTGGAAAGGGTGAGGAGTGTGTGAATACACTTTATTAAAACCAGATGAAGTTTTGCCACAGTCGGGGCTCGCTGTGTCCCAATCTTGTTCCTTCATGAGCTTTACGACACTCGGTATGCCTGCGCCATCTCTCGACCTGTGTATCCACTCGGCGAAAGCTCTCTGCAAAGCCTTCCAGTAGATGGCGCTGCTTCAGATATTCAAATATAGCGGACCAGCGGATATATGAAGATATTCCACTTGGAACCTTGTTGAAACGCAGAGCAAGGATTAGGGTTCAACTTATGGAAGCCGTTAGTCATTCACTTAAATGTCGGTGATTTGCTCGATGTTGTTGCAGGGCACAAACGCCAGGAAAACGGGGTGATAATGGGCCATTTGTGTCACCTGATTTGTGGATGCAAACCATCTTGTGCTACATGCAGTGCGATACCGTTGCGCCAGGAGGAAATGATCGCTAAAGTAGTGCGCATGGAATACTATGGTTACGTGTTAGGTATTCTTTGACGATATTTAGAATGCGCTGAAATGTGAATATCGCTAGATACAACGCTTCGAGAAGTCGACTTGTCATCGTAAGGGAATTCACGGCACTAAGGGAGCGGTGTCTCCTTGTGACAGCATTGACGCCAGAGGTTTCGCCTGTTCCACAATTTCTCGTCACTTCAGACCTCATCTTTCAAAGAAGTTCTGTGTTGTCTTGTTAATACTTGATCGTTTTTATCAACGGAGTCTTATAAGTGGATCTCATGCTGTCGACTGAAGAAGAAAAAATTGACTCACCATCCCAAGCCGGCGCAAGGGAAGTGGATGAACAGTGAAGCTGCTCGAAACCCCCACTGCAAATGCTGAGGGGGCACGTGGGAGTTGTTCAAGGTTACAAGTGCAACTTCTGCATTTCTGGAGTGTATTGTACTGGCATCTTCTTGCTCCATTCGCCGTTTCCCGACATGCGCCACACATATCTGAAGCAGAGGAGTTATTCTGGAGCATATGCATTGATATTTGCTTATTACGTTACTATTATTCATTATTACTATTATCAGGGATTCCAAGTTTGAAGCCTACTTTACCTCCATGGTAGCTATGATATCTATAATGTGGGGCCAGGCTTACCTTTTTTTTAAATGCGTTGGCGTCGGATTTCTTGATGAACCAAATTTCTATCTATCTATCTATCTATCTATCTATCTATCTATCTATCTATCTATCTATCTATCTATCTATCTATCTATCTATCTATCTATCTATCTATCTATCTATCTATCTATCTATCTATCTATCTATCTATGTAGCTGCCTGCGTCTGGGTGCTCCCGTGGTCACGTCGTTAACTTGGTACATACAAAAATTGGCGTAGGAAGACATGCGTATGCGACAAGTATGATTAACATGCCACATCCATATAACCTAATATTACGGCCTTTTGCTTGCGGGTGTGCTATCTTTCTCGCTCCTTCCACTCTTTCCTCTCCCTCTTTTAATTTCCCCCATCCCGTTCCCACGTGTAGAATGCACAGACTTCGAGCTTGCGGGCCACACAGCGCTGGGCGACGACGTGATAAACTCGAGGCGGAAGGAAATTGCATCCACAGGTGCCGCCATGTTGACCTTTCCTGCGCTGCCGTCCGCTCGCTTTCACTCATGTGCGCGCACGCGCAGACGCTATGGGGACGCCGAGCAGACGACGTGACGCAAATGGAGACATTGAGCAGCGGAAAATCGTCTATAGGTGCATAGTCTTCGATCAGTAAAGGTTGAGCTTTGTTTGCACTGCCTACGCGTCACCTCTGAGGCCTCCTCCTGGCCATTGTCTGTGAGGACACGACCGTGAGCCCACGATGTATAAGCTCCATGGCAAGTGAGGCTGCCTAAGGACAAGGTTATTGAACTTATGAGAACTAGGCAGGTAAGAGCTTGGATTCACATTTGGAAATGTCTCCTTACACTTGAAATACCATGAGTCGGAGTGATACTTACAAAGCGCCCTTAGGTCTGCGCGACATTTATCAGCGCTTCATTTCTTACGGCAGGAACTTGAAGATATACACGCGTAAACAACGTCTAGGTTGAGATCACAAGCCCTGGTGTCCCTTGCCTCTCTAGAGGGTGGTTTGCCAATAGACCTCGACTTGCCTGTACAGACTGGAGGATCGTCGCTTTTCGAAATGAGAGTACTGCGAAACCGTTCAAGAAGGTCACTGCGCGAATTGCTTTACTAATATCTGATATTTACTCGAAAGCATTTCGAAGTTCTTAATCATATGTCACTAACATTGACCCTGGACACTCGTTTATTTTCCTTCAGACGTCGCTTATTTCTTCGTCTTATTTCACTGTTACTCTTGACCTCATAGACGAGACAATTCTACGGATTAATAACTGCGCTGTTTCTGCTTATTCAAGTCTCTCTCGCACTGAAGGCAACGTGTAAAGTATCCATTAGTGAGTCACTTTTTGTATTTGATGAATTAACTTTTGTAAGAGCTTTTGGCTATCGGCAACGCCGAAACATGAAGGTGGTTTTAACAAGATTGTAAAGCTCCGTGGAGTTTAAGACGGCAGAAAGTAAAGCTACGGTAGGGGTTCCTCGTGAAAAGACTTAACTGCAGAGCCGCGGCTCTATAGAAATAATAGGAAGACCTGTGCTGCCAGGTTTACTTACCTGGTATTCAACATTTGATGTGGTACAGCAGAAATTATTGAGAGGATCCATGACTATGTGGAAACAATTTTGAAGCTGCTCAAGTTACCACCCGGCCCTTCAAATTTGGAGGTCAGTGTAACAGGCCATTGGTAGTTTTTTTTTACGTGTTTGTGGCACCGTTTGCAAAAAGAAGCAATTTCTACTGTCGCATATCTGTATTTCCCATTTTCTGCTGAAGCCGAAATGGAGGTGATAAGAGCGACTGTAAGAAGAGCTGTTTTAGTCTCGCCACACTCTCATCAATATGTACAGGAGCAAACATTCTAGTGCACGCTCGAACATGGGTAGCGTGTAGCAGGAGACCAGTGCGATGGAAAATGTAGGTGGGAGGGTTTCCGTAAGACTCATGATGAAGTGTATGGCAGCATTGGCAGATAACATATGAAAAAAGCAATAGGTGGCAAGACGATAGGAGAAATACAAGGAGATAACAATGTAGATTTAAGGCTGCGATGCAAAAGGTATAGCAACATGAAGAATGAGTGAATGTTGCGGCACGCGTTAGAACAGATTCATTATCGCTAAGGAGAGCTTCTTCAAACCTACTCCAGATGGTAGACTCCCATCGTAACGGTGTTCGGAACAATGAGATCTGGCTGACTAGCTTTAGCTCTCGTGGTCATGGCGCCGGTTATATTCAAAGAGGCCCAATGTTTCGTTAGAGAGGTGATGGCGTTTGTCGTTTTGGCGTTCCACAACAGAGCATTACATAACATAATGTTTGTCCAAAACAGTCACAAGTAGGTGCTGACTCAAGATATGTGTGAGAGATATTCCAAATAAGACGTTTGGATTGCAGTAGCCGCTGAAAGAGCTGCATTTGTAATTAGGTGATTTTAAGCTCATTAATCTGTGATCTCACGAACGTTGGAAGCAGTTGAAATTCTCCGGTGGTCTGAGGAATTAGTGAGGGCCCTGTAAACTGCCAAATCAAAGAACATGCTAATACTAGACTATACATGGAGGGGAGGTGTTGACTGTGTGGTTATGATTTCATTGCGTACCGCAGACACTTTGAGCGTATCTATCTATCTATCTATCTATCTATCTATCTATCTATCTATCTATCTATCTATCTATCTATCTATCTATCTATCTATCTATCTATCTATCGATCCATCTATCTATCTATCTATCTATCTATCTATCTATCTATCTATCTATCTATCTATCTATCTATCTATCTATCTATCTATCTATCTATCTATCTATCTATCTATCTATCTATCTAGCCGCCTACATATGGGTGCTATCGTGATCACCTCCTTAACTTGGGGTAGACCAAAATTAGTATGGGAGGGTAAGAGGGTTGTGACTGTGTGGTTATGACATGAATAGTGTGAAAATCCCACCGCGTCCGCCTCGGTAGATCAGTGGCTAGGCTGCTCGGCTGCTGACCCGAAGGTCGCGGGTTCGATCCCAGCTGTGGCGGTCGCATTTCGATGGAGGCGAAATGGTAGAGGCCCGTGTACTGTGCGATGTCAGTGCACGTTAAAGAACACCAGATGGTCAAAATTTCCGGAGTCCTCCACAACGGCGTCTCTCATAATCACATCGTGGTTTTGGGACGTTAAACCCCACATATTATTATAAAAATCCCATCGCGTACGACATCAGACCCTTTCCTTTAGACAGATGTGGCACATATCCGTATAGCAAGGGCCGCGCGTGGGTATGCACCCCAGGTGTTTGACAGTTTATACCTACCGAGGAAAGGGGAGAACAGACGTTCGTAATTAAAATGCGAGAGCGTTAAGAAAAACGGACGTCGGCCGCGTTGATCCGACGATTGCAATAAATAAATGTTATGGTCCCAGCAGGAATCGAACCCAAGAATTCTCGCGTGGCAATAAAGTATTCCAAGGCAAAGCCACGCCAGGTCTCGGAACTGCTTTGGAAAAAGACCCTATGCAGGCGTAATGTTGGTGAAACGTCTCTTGAGGTTGCACTGCTGCCCAAATAATTTAATAAACATTACATATGTACTCCAATTATACAGGCGTCACGGCGGGTTAGCGTCAATTGTAGTTGCGCGCCATCCACTGAAGTTGGTCTACATAGCATTATACAGGGCTGCCATCCTCGCAAGCACAAGCGCTACATTTCAGTTTACCGCGTCTGGTGTTGGTAATACCTATGTTGCGCTTGGCATCGTTACACAAGTGTAGACGACTAGTTATATAAAACATACGCGTCTGTTAAATATACGTGTCTGTGCGTATAACATTTGTACATATGTTTAACGCCATTTTGTAACGTTTCGCTCAACAAAACATTACACCAGAGTCACCTTCCCTCCACATGTTTCACATGACATCGATTCTCATGGTCCGCGGGACCTGCCGAATTTTTTAAAGAGACGGGCGACTATATAACTATGGGCTAGAATGTATGATACTAAACTTGTTGTAAATAACTGGTTAGATAAAAACATGAAAAGGGAACGAAGAAACAAGAACTAAATCATACCAGCTACTATGTTAGTGGGCAAATTTAATATGTGTAACTTTAACACTAGGCGTTGATAGAGCGCCTTACCAAAGGCGTTGGGAAAATCGTAAGAAATGACATCTGCCTGAACGTCAGCCTCAACATCAGCATAAAAAAGTGGATGAGTCACCCAGCTCAGCTTCGCCAGAAAAGATCTTGCTTCAAAGGCAATGACTGGCGAATTGCGAATTGCTTTCTCATGACAGTCAGCTTTGTTTCATGAAAAAAAGGTAGCGTATGTAATGCAAATGTATAAGCATTGTCACAGTCATGGATGAGTGCGCAGTGCATTGATTTTCTGTCATACGTCACATAGTCGATCACCACAAAGAAATAAATTCAGATTAAGTGACATTTATATGTTCCACTTCATATCGAAACCTTCAACACTTCTGAATCTTAAACGATCTTTTAGTTTCGTGACTCTGAAAAAGTAAAACTTGATGCACTCGAGCTTATAAGCCTCATCATCTTGCTTGAAAGAAGTGGCACAAGGTTAAAAGCGAGAATAACGAAGAAGAGACAGAGAGAAAAAAAGACATTTTTAACCTTGCGCCACGTCTTTCAAGCAACGATGCACCAACTAGCCCAACATAGCGTATTGTTAAGCGTCGTCCTTAAGGTATGCGAACTTTGTCGTACGGTGACAACATATCCTCCAGGCCATCAACATCAGCGCGACAGAATACATGATGATATCATTGGTACAGCATGCCTGAAGAAGCCGGCAACTTCAGGTGAGGCCCGGGAAGAATAGTTCTGTCCAACATAGACATGAGACCTGGTAGACATGTGAATCATTGTCCGGCTATGGAGATCCAGGTCTGCCAAACCCTAGCACCTCCACGAAATGTTAGAAGGCATTGAGGATGACTACTCAAACGATAGAGTTTAGCAGCCATGGGTGACCCACCAGAGTGAACGCCGAGACAACGTTATCTGATTTGTCGTCACTCGTTCTCTATCTCAATGCAACATATCCAGTACTCGTTCGATTGTTGTTCATCGCTGAATCCTCTGGCGCTGTCTCTCATAACCGACATAGTCAGAAAGCAGCTTTACTTACTAGATTGCTTCTCTAAACGCCTTTAAAAGCTACTGCATAAGTAGATTTAGGTAGGTAGCCTCGGTTGGAGACACAGTTTTGTGAGGAACGCGAAATCAGATTATAAGTTACGAGAACATCTTCGCAGTGGCTCTGAATAAAGGCAATTGCGTGCCTGACCAATCTATTTGGTATGAAAAAAAATGCTCCTTGCTTTAATATGCCATGACCAAGGACTAAAACTCTTAGCCTCCAGCAATTATTACGCAAGCTTATAACTTGAGAGAGCCAATAAAATTGATCTATTTAGGTGTTTAATATGGGCAGGAACTGCAGCTGCTTGAACTTTATGCACATGAACCAGGCCAGTGTCACTGTATGGCTAATACGTAAAAAAGATGAAAAATGGTCGACCATGCCGTTCAACAAATATAAAGTAACAACCTATCTCAATGCTGTTTTATCAGATTTTAAAATGGCCATATGGTATTACTAGACGTTAGCAGCAAGTAAAGGCAGTTAGTAAAAACAAACATTCAGTGGCTGAACAATCACAGAAGTGGCATATAAAAGATGCAGTTAACGAACCCTAACACCCTACTCACCCTAACACCTAAAGAGCATAAAAATATTTTTTAAGGCACAGTGTATCCGCGATGCACAGTGCCTATAGGGGCGCCACTGAAAGCCGCGAAGCGGCGGCCGTCGGAACCGCAGGCGGGCTCGCGTAGCAGACGCCTCCTTTCACTGCAAGCGTGACGGAAGTGCGCGCGTGCGATTTGCCGCTTTTGCGCGTCCCAAATAATTACTTTTGCGGCGATAGTGTGCACAAAGGAGCCGCACTTTATAATAGTGAACTAACGCGTGAACCAACGTTTTTTTTTTCGACACAGTAGCTTCGTTTACGTGCCATGTGTTTTGAGGGAGCGCTGTCGGACCGGCGCATGGATTTCATGGGTGCGGCCACGCGAAGGGTCAGCGTTGGTAAAACTTCGAAACCAGCACGATAAACTTGTGAAAAAATATCTCGGCAGCCTGCGCTAGTTGCGCGAGACTGAGTCACTGCGGAGCTGGTGGTCACCTAGCTTGTTATACCAGCTTGGCTACGTATTTATTAGGTTTTTTGCAAGCTTTTACCAAGTGTTGCAAAATGGCGTTAGGTTCTACGTGATAATCGGTTTTGGCGGGAACATGGCGCATGAGTAGATACGCTAATTACGTGATTCTTGTGAGAATGTTTCACGTGATTAGTTACGTGACTTTCACGGGATTAGTTAGGCACCAACATATACTCACCAATTACATGCTAAAGAAAACATAGCAACCAGTAGCTAGCACCACCAGCAAGAATAAAGAAAACACGTAAGTTTCATAATCGGCTCCACTCAGGCGTGCGCAGGGTTCCCCATCAAGAGGAGGGGGGGCAAAGGATCATCACAGCGCCCCCCAGGCCCGAGTAAGTTAATGCATGGGGCAGATTTTGCCCCCCCACCCCCCCTCTTAGGCGAATAGGAAAGCCCCCCCCCCCCTCTCCCGTGCGCACGCCTATGGCCCCCACTCATAACGCAGCTTCTGTAAAGAGAATGAGCATTAGTGGGATACATCGAGGGTTTCCTATTAGCATTGTTATAACCGGCAAGGCGGCCTGCAAGGGACGCTCATCGGAATGCCTTCCAAATGCAGTCCGCGTCCAGCAGGAACGCAAGAGGTGCTCTTGTGTGCTGCAGGGAACGCGCATCGGCGTTGCTAGTACACGCAGTCCGCGTCCTGTGAAAAGACTTGACGAGACGCGCGTGCACGGACGGATATAAAAGGAGCGCATCGAGAGTGCGCTGGGGGGCCTCTTGTCGCTTGCGGACTCTTCTCTTGTAAAGGCGCGTCTATACGCCTAGTTTGTTTACTCTTGTAAATATGTAAATAAACGTGCCTTTTTTGTAAGCAAGAAGCCTCGCAAGAGCCTGGGTGGCAGCCTGTACCCCCTCCTCGGTCACATCAGCATGAAGTCATGTTACGAGGCATTCAAAAGGAGGTTGAATCGGTTGAATGTCCTGTCAAAAGCCTTCAATGCGCACAGGTGCCATGTTTTACAGCCAATATGCATATAGTTGAGGCGAGCGCACAGCGAACATTCCGCACCGGTGATCGCATTCCAGTGCCATCAATAGGTAGAATGCAGCCGATATCGTGCAGCACACGTGTGATTCCACGGCGCTTTTGTAAAGGAGCCGTCACCTGCCCCACATTCTCTGGCATTGTGCTTCGCGCCATTCGTTTTTCAAGAGAGCCTAGGCATCGCGTCTCATTTGTAATAACAACCTCATGTGCATTATAGCGTCTACAATGCCGGCGAGACGACCAAATGTAAACGTAGTAGCGTTCGCTGAAGACGTAGCGACATAAATGGAGAAATAAAAACACGGTAACCGTTTTAACACTGCCGTAAACAAAGCGCGATTGCGTAACGTTTTCAGACAGCCGCAATCAACCGCCGCCGTCGCTCTTGCTCATGAAATAGCACCGGAAACCTGTAGAAGTGCGTTCCTGGCGATTCTTTGTCTGTGTTTGAGCAGCCGCAACGAGGCAGTTATTTTTCGGCATCGCTGAAGCCCGACAGAGGCGTTAAATCACGATGAAAACACGTCCATCAGTGCACTCGCGTACACGCTCGCGGGAAAACTGCTCGCCCGGGCCCGCCGACGCTTCCGAGCCGTGATGGCAGATGGCGTGGTCGGCGCTTTGCGCATCGCCTATAGGTCTCTCGTTTTTGTTTCTGTGTGTATGTTATACTAGTGGAGTACATCTTTTTTGTGGCAACTTGCATAGTTCTATCCTTTTATTTATTTCTTGTATGTTACGTTACACCTGTATGTGCAATGTATTTCAATTTTTGCTCGCTGACTGCGTTTCGTTTCTTCTGCCATTATGTCGCATGATTGTACTTCTGTTGGGCCTCAGGCGCACTCAAGCTACAGTTTTGTAGCTTTTGGTCTGGGGCCCCTTCCCCTTTTGTATGGTAAAAATACAGACAATTATTCAATTATTCAAGGTGTATTTCGAACACAAGGAAAATAGGAAACACTAGCAAGAAGGGCGGTTTAATTATGGTGAATTTTTCTTTCGAGCTGAGCTTCCTTTAATTACGAGCTTAATGGACAGACAGACGGAAAGACAGACAGACAGACAGACAGACAGACAGACAGACAGACAGACAGACAGACAGATAGATAGATAGATAGATAGATAGATAGATAGATAGATAGATAGATAGATAGATAGATAGATAGATAGATAGATAGATAGGTTGATTGACAGACAGACAGACATAGAGGCAGACAGACAAACAACTTTATTGATGGTCTAGGGCAAATGAAAATATGTAATGAGATGTGCGTACAGGGACATCAATGAAGCTACGAAAATGGGGGATAAATAAAATTAGGCAATGTATGTGAGTTTTCTTCGTACATACCCTATTATAAATCATGCCTTCGGTATAGGGTTACATACATAGTTTACATACTGCCACGTACGCTTCTTTTTTTTAATTTTTTGTAACCGGTGAATTGTGCGTGCAACCGCTACCTCGCACAAACTGAGTCGGAGTGTCGTGAAACCTTCCAAGTTATGTTACAAGCTTCTGATAAGCTTGAGCGCGTAACGAGAGCAGTAGAGTTTTTCTGGAACTAATGCGGCCCCCATATATACGGCTGCAATATTTGATGCCACATTCATTAGTGACAACGCAACTTACTCCAGATCCGATTGCTGTTCTCGTGGCTATCAGTGTAGAGTGTGCAATGCTCGCACTTTTACTGTTCATTTCTCGGGTACAAGTTTACCCCATGAAAAGTTCCGATTTTCCGAGTGTTGCTGGAGCCTTAATCATCGTCACAACAACGCGACATCTAGTGGAGGTGCTCAGTGGAGCTGCGTGGAGGGGAAAGCAACGTTTATGCTCACAAATTCCAGCAATGAGTACAAGCTCGTCAACAAAGACGCGATGGTCGCCGACGTCGGAGAAACTGTGAGCGTCTGGAATGCTTTCGGCCTCACGGATTCTAACAAACCTACTCTCACGAAGCCAGCTCCGCAACCAGCTTTCGAAGTCAGTCCGAATCTTTCGAAGCATAAGGAGGAACAGCTGAAAACCCTGCTTCAGCAATGGAAGGGCTGCTTCCCGTCGTGATAACGGATTCAACAGACCCTAGTTGCAAAACATCGCATCGTAACAGAAGAAAGTGCCTGACTGATTTGTTAGAACTCCTGCGCAGTTTCGACCTGCGAATCTGATGCCATGAAATGGGAAGTCCTCAAAACGCTACGCGAGAACATCATCCAGGCATCCAAGAGTGCGTGGCCATCTCCCATTGGAGGGAAGCTGGAGAAGGCCATCGACCATACGTTTCTGCGTTGAACCTAACAAAATCACTAAAAAGAACGTGTATCCTCGCCCACAGATAGACGACGCCCTGGACAGTCTCCCCTGGGTGAAATACTTCTTGTCGATGGAGCTCAAGCCCAGATATTGGCAAATGAAAACCGGTGAGGGAGACTGAGAGAAGTTTACCTTTATAGCACCAGATGGCTTCTTCGAGTTCAAATCCCTTTGGTCGTTGTTGTACAACTGCTACTTTCGAACGCGATGTGAAAAGGTGCGGGCCGGCTTTAAATGGCACATCTGCCTCGTGTACTTTGACGACGTCGTTGTATTGTCAAGCTTCGACGAACACCTACTGCGCTTTGAAGCTCTACTACAAGCACTCAAGACCTCCGGCTTCACCTTGAAGCCAGAATGACACCGCTTCGCGTACTAGGAGCTTTCGTTTTTCAGTCACGTGATTCACAAGTAAGGAGTGCTCACAGACCGGCCGAAAGCAGCTGCCATAGCTGCTTTCCATTTACCAACCTACAAGTAGGCCGTCCGCCGATTTCTCGACATTTGCGCCTATTACACACTCTTCGTCAAGGAATTTTCGCGGATCACTGAACCACTCACGCACCCCACGAAGACCCCCGTGGAACTCAAGTGGGAGACGGAACAAGCCGAAGCATTTCCAGAACTGAAAGGGACCTTGCAGGTGGCTCATAAATTTCTTTGACCTGCGTCCTCGCTGGTCAAAAATGAACTTTCACCAACTAGCGCATGTTTCCCTTGATGTGCTGAAGCCTTTTTCATAGCCATAACCACGTTACAGTATAGCCTGGAAAGTTGAGCTCTTTTGACTACTTGAGTGGCTACAGTTGGAATTCTGTCCGTAACCGTAGTGTGAGTGATCATTGGGGGATCTCTATATTCCAGGTAGCATTCTATATAGCCTATTACCGGCTTATATTAACTACCCGAAGCTGGTCACAGGATCACGGGATGTCAGCAGTGGAGAGAGATCACGTAATGTCTTCCAGGTCTTGCGAAACGTCCAACCACAGAATGTTTTAATATCAGCCGTACTGGCGGCTGCCTACCGTATTGTTTGTCAAGAAAATGGTACCGCTACCGTCAACGGTTTAAATTACTGACACTGAGAAACATTCATGAAGGAAATGGAGCAGAAGGTGGGCGTTGACCCTCAGTGCCACACAAAAAGACTTGAAGTGGAAAGAAATAAGCAGACGTACTGAGAATTCATTTTGTTCAGAGGTGACGTTTGACAGTTGTCGGTGGCCTTCGGTATTAACGCGTCCAGCCTGAGGAATAGTTGGAATATCGTTTTCTACAAATAAAACCTAAGGGCATTTCCTCCATGAAAGCATTGGTTTCTCCAAAAGCGCTATTTCTCAACGTTCATGACACAGCGATGACAAGTCACCGAGACGCACGCAAAGGTGGCAAATAGCGATAGAGAGGACAGCGAAAGCTAGTGGCATCTTTGGGCAGTTGGTGAAAATGTCACGCTCATTGGGGACTTCGTGCGTCTGTACCTCCAAAATCAACAATACGGCAAGAGGCTTAGGAATTTCGATGCCGTCAGCAGCATTTAGCTAGCTGCAAGTTAAAGGTTGTTCGTCGACGGAGTCAAGAAAAAGGTCACTAAAGCCTTACTTAACAACGAAGGTATAATTCAGAGGTATTGAATATTATTCAAATACGTCATTCCCTGTTCCAGTCGAGGACATTCCAGAGCGAACACTTGAAGGTTTTTTGGTATGACTGGACTCATAGCGTGGCACTTGCAGCTGGAGACATTGTCAGCTTTAATAACAAAAGAAGACCCAATAAACGACGTCACTTTTCCATACTCTCTACGAAGAGTCTTCCAAGACCGTCGAAAATACTACGCTCACGCCGACGAATGCGCATGCCTTGGAAGCTTCGACGAATACGAACCTTCGACGTGTAAGGGTACGGCCACATTTATACATCATTTCTCAGACAGGACAAGTGTTCTACTACCGCTGCTTGTGTGAGCTACACGGGTACGAGTGTTAGAATAGTTGTTTGGCGTTCACACCACACGAACTTGTTTAATCGTACTATACTCAAACTCATTGCACAATAGGAGAGCAGAGTGTTGATATTTTGATGCCGCATACGCTGTGCAGCTGCATTACGGGCCACGTTAACGTTTATAGCGCCAAGAAGAGCATCGACTTCAGCTTATAGGTGAGGTCACCTTTTTAATAACAGTTTCCTAGCACAATATGCCATAACGTCTTTATACATATCCTGCTGCAAATAAGCGCTGAATGTATTCTCCAAAACTGCGTTCTTGTTGTAAGAACGCGGTCCCTCTTTGCAGGACTTGTCAGCCCATTCCAAAAGTGTCTGTTCTATACAAGGACACTGGTTCGCGCATCAGTGCACAATTGTTGTTGGTCTTCTGTTTAGCTTGGGCCAAATTGGATCACACATAACAGGGGCCATTATTTCGGTGAACGAGAAAAGATACGTAATTGTTGATTGCGTAAAAGCAGGAAATGATCGAGACGATAAATTGACCAGTGCTTAATTTATCATGGTCCTGTTTTATGTGCTCGAGCAAAGCTGTACATGAACGTTGCAACATTCAAGGACACTCAATGTTGCCTTCAACTCTTTTCTTGGTATTAATAAGAAAAAAGAAGATCATGGGCCGCATTTTTATATTGAATAACTGCGGGACGTTTTAAATGGAGAGATGGAAGACGATGTAAATGAGCGAGCCTTTCAGGCGTAACTTACAATTGATTAACAGTTACAGTATTGTTATGTACCAGGATGTGAAACATGCACCAGCTTCTTCCCGCATCTGTTTTAGAAACATTATCCTCTGTAATACGATCATTGTTAAGGCGACGCGCACGTAAAACCATCAACATCTTGATTCATCATACGGATGACGCCTATACTGAATAATGTGAAGTTATTCTTGGTTATAAAGGTGCCTTACTGTGTATCCAGGCTAACATTGACAAATGTATTGTTTGTTGTCCATTGAGCTTTTCCCAGACTAGCCAAGTTGCTCATGCACAAACCTAGTATTCATTGCAAAATTGTAAAGATGACTGAACATCGTATACGACAACCAACTGTATAATTTCGGAATCTTCACTTGTTCTTTCATGAAGCAAGGTGTGTGACCAGGCTAGCTGGTATTCCATGGTGACGTGAAGAGCGCGTGAGATGTATGGGTTTCTTGTCTTTGTGTTCCGTCGTCTTTCATGGAGGAAAGATAAACATTGCCGAGAAACCTTTCATGATGCATTAAATGGCATAGGCGGGGTCATAAAACGACGAATATTAGAACACAGAATTTAGGTTAATCGCTGATCCATACTCTTGCTCTTTACCGCGTACTCTTGCTCTTTAACTCACTATGCGTTAAAGAGCAAGAGTACGGATCAGCGAACACACACATAGACACTTGCCTCTATCTTCTTCCCTCCATCTTTTTGAGTTTATGTATCAATTGTCACCGACATTCTGCACTCACAGGAATTCTAGCCGCGTTCGGAACGCGCAGCGCCGACACATCGTTAGCTGGAGGAGGTCTTCTACTACACAGCACCGTAAGACTTTGCAGGATGCTTATTGCATGCGGGCAAAAGTAGTGCTTCAATGTGGACAAACTTATGAAAATAGTATTGTAGGTTTACACTGTGAATGTAATAGTCCATTTTTAAGGACCTGCAGTTTGATACTGTGTACAGTGCTCTGCAATTGAAGCGCGATTCTCGGAGAACTTGGCTGCTGGCGGTGAGGGTGACAAACAGGGAGAAAGTGTTAGTGACGCTTGGTGACTGCATCCCGTAAATGTCTGTGGTACTCAGTGACGTCGACGGAGCGCGGCAATGCTTGGTAATGCCCACCCAGCTGGGTATGAAATGGCTGGATATAAGACGGCTGGGTACGAAATCTGCGAGAGCTTGAAATGCGTAAGCAGTTTAAAGCACCCGGGTTAACTGGGCCATTTGTTATGACCATACCGGTGGTATGCGGTCTGCGGCAAAACCTTTTGCGTAAGTTGGGAAGCGTTATAGCATCCTCACATTACGTAGTTCGTATGGCTTGTCACACCGAGTTAATACTACGCAAATGGAAAGTAATGTCGTTGATGCTGCTGCTGAAGATTACGAGGAACCGTTGGTGGAAAAATTTCAATGGCCGAAAACTATAGGGCACCTACTGATTAAGCAAATAGCACTGCGTGAGGCTTGATGCAAATCTATGCATCTGAACGCAACGTTCTCCTCTACCTGGCTGCATAGGGTACCCCTAGGGTGATAATAGGCCAAAGTCGGTGCTGCGATTTTGATGACGTCAATGAATTGTGGAATAGTTGTTTGTCATGGTGGGCGTTCTTAGTTTGCCTGCACGTTATGCAGTTAATACCGGTTGGAAGCATACGCTACCGCAGCCTGTGCCATACGTAGCTCGCGCGCGACGCTGACTGACGTGAACTAGCAGGTCATTTACGACAGTCTCTATTGTGTGAGGCGTTGCAGCCACCGTCTTGAACATGTGCGTGTAGTACGCATGAAGCCGTCTGTCAGCGATCGACTGCGCGAGAGACTCGTTTCCATAGGACGACGTTTCCGGTTTAATATTTTGCCGTGGACATTTAGAAAGAGGCAAATGACCCTTGTACTATACGTGGACGACAATAAAGACATAGAGCCTTTTGCAGCCTCCGTCTAGTGGAATAGGAGAGATTCGAAGACGAGAAAGACGTTTTCTTTTCTGCTGACGTGAATACCAGGCTGCGTCGCTGCCTTGAGCAAGGCGTTTTTTTTTCCATGTTCATGTTGTACCGGGACTACATATATCAATATATAAGTAAATAAACCGTGAAATAGGCAAGGCCAGAGCCATATATACCCTTCGGGAGAGTTTGGCTATTCTTTCATCTCGCCGCTCTCCGCGCCCACGTTTCGTGACATACAACCAATGTCCCTGCCGTGCGGGGCAGCGCCGCGCGGAGCGGCGGAGGCCAACCACCAATCACCTCGGAGCAGGGCGCGCGGGGCCTGTGTATTCATCCTGGTATTCACGCGTGAACTGGTTGCGTAAATTGGCTGTTGTTGCGCGCTTCGTTGCTAAAATCATAGCTCTGAAGGAGTCCGATCGTTTACGCTTCCAAAAAAAAGGAGAAGCCGAGGCTCTTTAGATTCAGATATTCGTGTGCGTGCGAGCACATCTGTGTGTGTTAGCGCACGCACACGTGCGGGCATGTCTGCGCGCAAGTGCGTGCGTATGCACGCGCCCATATCTCACGCGTGTTTGTGCGTGCGCGCGCGTGGGTTTGTGTGTGTGCGTGTGCGCGTAAGTTTGTGTGCAGTGTGGGTCGGTGTGCCCGCAACGTACATATACATGCACGCGCACACAGTCACGCTTGCGCGCGCGAACTATCGCCTTCCAAGCGCTAGCTTGTTTTCGCCTCTCAGTGGAGACCTACTTTGTGCCGCGAGGAATTGCAATACCCTTGGGCTCTGGTTTTTGTTGCATCCAGCTCGAATTTCCGCTCACTGCCAACTCTGCTATTTCACTCACAACTAAAGACACCAACAGCGACACTGCCGACACCAGAATTTCTGCGATACGAGCTCTTTAATCCCGTTAAAAAGCGCGTAACGCTCCAATTAGAACGTAGTCGGCTGGCAGTGCGCGTCCACAGCTTGAGCACCAAGTATTTCTCTTATTTTAATGTTATCGCACATCAAATCCTGTTCATACTTTTCTTTAAACTTGAATTACAGTGTTTCTGCACTATCTCGCCTTCAAAATTTGTTTAGCGGCGCTACAGGTTCACGCACGAACAGCGCGTAAGGAAGCTAGGTTGGGCAGCCATCGCGCAGATGGCGTAGGTAAATATGGCGGACGGCGCCGAAGTGGAGGCATGGCGGTGACGTGACCGGCCTCATCGCCGCACCGCGACGTCACTGCCCTGCTCATTCGCCACACTTTCTATTCATGAGGCTCTGGGAAAGGCCAGTGAAGTGAGTATATCTTCCCTGGCGGCGAAAGTACGCGAATACATTGGCATATATTGCAGGCACCACCGTTTTGTTTTAAATGCGAATCATTTCTTAGCGAACTTCGGCGACTTTGAGCGTATCTATCTATCTATCTATCTATCTATCTATCTATCTATCTATCTATCTATCTATCTATCTATCTATCTATCTATCTATCTATCTATCTATCTATCTATCTATCTATCTATCTATCTATCTATCTATCTATCTATCTATCTATCTATCTATCTATCTATCTATCTATCTATCTATCTATCTATCTATCTATCTATCTATCTATCTATCTATCTATCTATCTATCTATCTATCTATCTGCCTACGACTTCGTGCTCTCCTGACCATATCGTTATCGGGCTTTATACCAAAATTGGTATGACATAACATGAGTGTATGACGAACATGAATGACTGGTGAAATCATGAAGGTCATGAACAAATTGTCACCAAAACCATGATTTACACGCCATGGCCGTAGTGCTCCTGAGGCCGTTTTCTTAAAGGGGTACTGACAAAAAATTTCCGAGATAGTCTGCTGGATCGATTCCCGTGTACATGCGTGTACAATCTGCAAAATATCGACAGCGAATAAAGCTTGGAAGGTATTTTATATTAATTTTCAAGTTGGCGTGCGCCATCCAGCATTATAGGCCGCACCTGGCGGCATTGACACCCTCGGGTGTGACCCGAGGTGACCCCCCCTACTTCCCCTGCGTAACCGCTGCAGCTGGTACAACAGGTTATGATGACGTCGTAGCCGCCATATCTGTTTTGACGCGCTCGCCGCCATGGAGGAAGGAATGCTCGCCGCTGCGCTCTTGGTGACTGACTGCTCGGCGGCTGCTCGCGAGTGTGTGGCCGCGGCCACGGCGCACGCGTTGAAAGTTTTGTGTTTGGCGACACTACAGCTTTCCCGTTTCCTGCTCCCAAGGACTTCTTGATTTCCCTGTGCTGCGTCGGCTGCAGTGACAGGCCACAATGCCGAAATCCTTTTGCGCTGTTTCCTTCTGCACGTCGAAGTCGGGATCAGGCGTATCGCTGCATACGTTTCCCCGCGACGAACCTCGGTGGCAGAAGTGGATCGAGTTCGTGTGCGCTTGTGGACGTCAGGAGTATCCGGACTGGTCCCCCCGTGCAGAACAGTCGCGTTTGCGGGCTCCATTTCGAGGCGCATTGCTTTACCACAAAGGCGCGGGACTTGGCGTACATGGGGCTTCCGACTTGACCCTGTGCATCGCTCACGTTTGGTGCTGTGGTGTTACCTAGCTTTTTTTCGGCACCAACAACTTGAAGGGCATCACATGCAATGTTATCCAGTGATTCAATCGGATATTGAACGTAGAAAAAGCGAACATACTTTGGCTAAATGAATTGCCCAGCAGAACATTTGTGCACGAATGTGTCGGGTCTTACCATTGTACATTGCCGACGCGAGGTTCATCGTGGTCGTCGTCGCTGGTATCGCTGGCGCTTCCCGACGAAGAACTCCTCGGCAGCGGGTCAAACCTGAAGTGATTCGCCACGTTGAAAATTCCTTCCATCCCTGCCGCAAGAAAATCGTCGCCATCAGACGACGATGAGCCCGACGACGACAGCGAGGACGATAACGGTGACGACATCACGCAGCATGTGTGAGTCAGTGACAAGCGAATGCAAGCAGACGATGAAGACCACGTGGAAGTGCGTCACTGTGCTGTGTGCTCACGTGACCGAGCGTTTCACTCGCTAGGTGGTGATAGTTGCACCCGGCGGCTTGTCGTTTTTGGAGCTCTGTCAAACCGGAACTGAGGCTGTGTCGGTAATGAGGAGCTTGTAATTAATTATCTGTCGCGCGCTGCAGCAAATGATGTGCCGTGTTATGACTAACAGACCCCCAGCAACACATTGCAGCAAAAAAAAAAAAACGCGGGGCGAAAATTTTTGTGTCAGGACTCCTTTAACTTGATATACGCAAAAAAATTGGTACTATCACATATTTTTGCATGACCAACAAAATTACAGATGGTAATATGAAAATCATAATGTCCATGTCGTGTACATGCCTGACATGTCACGCTCACGATGCGCTGACAGCCTTTTCGCTAGCTTGATATACACCAAAACTGGTATTACGTGACGGGACTGTATGACGAACATAAATGCCAAGTGGTCATATGGAAACCATGATACGTCATGTGCGACATGACTTGCGTGCCACGCTCATGGCATGCTCACGGCCGTTTCGCTAGCTTGATATACACCAATTTTGGTATTGCACGACGTGACTGTATGACGAACATAAATGATAAGTGGTAATATGGAAATTCAGACATGTCATGTGCAAAATGACTTGCATGCCACGATCAGAGCGCGCTCGCGGGCATTTCCATAGCTTGATATACACCAAAATTGGAATCGCGGAACGTGACTGTGTAACGAACATAAGCGGCAGGTGGTAACATGAAAACATTTGCATGCATGTCATCTACAATACCATTTACATGCAACGCTCATGGTGCACTTGCGTCCAGTTCGCTAGCTTGATATACACCAAAATTTGTATTGCGTGATGTGACTGTATGACGAACCTAAATGTTAGGTTGTATCATAAAAATCATGAAATTCATGTCATGTGCAGTGTGATTTGCTCCTTGCTGGCTGCTTCGCATTACATCGATTCCCACGGAGCGTGGGATCTGCAGGTTTTTTTTATGACTTTATAAATTATATTTTCTCCGCTGGTGTTGTCAGCATCCTGCGATGTAGAAGAATTTGGGCACTTGTTTCAGTGAGAAATAATAAAGCACTAGACAAAAAGTCAGAGTTTCACTGCAAGGGTGAACCAATAAGTGCGACGGCAACAAATTGTAATGTTATACGAAGTGAGGCTGGCGAATAAATCTTCTGGATCCGATCTCACGTCGTTCTACAAAAACGCTCGTTTAAGAGGATACGGCCACTCCAGGGACACTCTTCGCACATACTCTTCACGTTGAGAGCGCAACACGTAGAACTGCATGTGAGCCGCCGGCTCACGGCTGCCGAGATAGCGAGATAACGCGCGCGCAAGCGACTACTGCACTCGTAAAATCAAAGTTCGCAGTTACTGCTCGAGAGACCCCCCCCCCCCCCCCCCCCGCCTCGCGCCTTTTCACACCCGTTAAAGACGCACGGGATGCTTCCTCTCTGGTTGAGCGTTCGACGGTCGGTCAAACAGGGGAGGGGATCTTGGAAGCGAGTAACCCAGCCTTCAAAATACACGTACACAAGAAGAGAAGTATGACGACCATACACGCTGGGGCGTGTGTGGTCGTCCCCAGCGTGTGTGGTCGTCACACTTCTCTTTTTGTGTACGTGTTTTTTGAAGGCTGGGTTCCTCGTTTTCAAGCTATGTACCAACAGGCCCAACGCCAGACTCTTCTACGAGGGTATCTTATCGCATGCGCCTCGGTGCGAAGGAGATGGGGCGGTTCCTTTGATTTCCGCTTCAGGCGCGTTCGTGGCCCCCCGCTCGCGCGCTATTACCCGTGGGTAGAACTGACGATGCACTGGGGGGATCTTATCAATTTAGACTTTATACGTGACATGACGACGACGGCAACGGCCACGGCAAATATCCGTCGAGACTGTCCATATAACCGCTATCGTATTAAAAAGTTTTTGTGCTTTTTTCATAGCATGGCATGGTGATTTTCTTGAGGCTTGATTCCTATAGGCGACTCTAGGTTCAGGAACTTCCAAGGTGCATTATTAAAAAGCAGAAATTGGGGGGACCCTTAAACTTCACCTTTAAGAGTTGAACGCGATAGCGATATCCTGTCCTTAGTGCGTACTTCAACCACTCAGTGCATACTTTTTATTGTATGATGTCACTCGAGAAGTTTCAGTCGTGGATTACTACAATGTAATCGATAAAGTTGAAAGTGGCATGTGTCAGTGAAGCTTTCGCATATGGCTACATTCTGCGTAATGGTTCTGTGTTATGCTTTAAACCACGAGCAATTATGCGCCGCTAAATGTTTTTGAATTTGCTATGCACCCACTACGTGGCCTTAAGGAAATACGCGCAGTAACGCCTGTGCCTTTTGTAATGGGTGGCCGGCTTTAAATCCCGAAGTCGTTATGATAATCACATGTTCTGACGCCCGATAGCAAATTACGCTTGTACCACGCAATATCACTGCGATATTACATGTTGTATTGTGAAGCCTGTATACAGGACGCGTGCGTTTGTAAAGCATGAAGGTTATTTTCACTGCATTTCCAAGCAGAGGAAGTTATTTTAACTGCATTTCCAAGCAGACGCGTGGCTGTGTGGTAGAACACCTGCTTGCCACGCAAACGGCCTGGGATCGATCCTACCTCGGACCTGGAAATTTTTATTACTTATTTATTTGCATCTTTCTCGATTTTCGGTCACGGACAAGATGACGATTTTTCGCTCACAAACAACGACGCCGACACCGACACCGGAATTTCTGCGAAACGAGCTCCTTCACGCTATCGCGTTAAATATGCTAAGAACGTATGCGCATAAATGTATCACTGTCGTAGCAAGCGATATGGCAAAAGGCTTTCAGACAATACTTTTGTTTCATTACACTGCAAAAATATGCTCAGTTCCAATATGAGTTGCTGGAGAGGATAAAACTTATTCAGAGGAATCTGTACACGTTTATAAATATTGTTCTCGTTTGGAGTTTGTGCGTATTTTTTATTTTTTTTGCTCAAAGTTCTAACCATGTCGCTCATCATAATCGCTTGGGTTTAGCAAAGTAAATATTGAATGTTTAAGGTAACTTGTGCATTTTTTTTTAGCTTACAGATACACTCAAGCATATTGACTGGTAATGTAACCTTTCAGCTTCACGAGCAGCGTTCTCCGTGATGAAACTTAACAAGTCAATTTTTTTGCCCTTTATTCAGTATATAAAGTATGATGCATTATGGGAAGATTTAACGGCTTGCGTTTCCTTAATCCGCCAGCAGTGAAGGAGAGGCCTCAAGATTTCTGAAATATAATGGCCATGGAGTGTTACTTAAGCTTCTCCTACAGAGCAAAAGCTAGGCCGTTATTGGCCGCAACCTGCCATTACGTAATTTTCTTTGCTTTTCTCAACAAGTATTGCTCAGGTAAGTACAGCTTTTATAATGAAATTGCTCCTCGCGTTGATTTCTGTGCTTCGATGTACTTAATCTCTATGAAGTGTGCGCATAGGGCCATAGGTATAATATGTGTTGTGAGTGTCAAATATATCATTTTTTACTAAGTTTCAGAGATTCTATTCAAGTGTATTGCATGTACATATTACTAGTCTGAGTAGTGTCAATCCATGCCGCTCAGTATGAACTTGGCATCTTTTGCTGTATTTCGATATACCCATCCCGAAAGGTCAGAAAGAGAAAGATACTAACTGGTTCATTTTTTACGATGACACAAACCTTCCGTAAAATTTGCAGTACCAAATATTTCTTTATTACGTAGTGCAATGACGTATGCAGTAACCAATACAGTGTGCGTAGAGCGAACACCAATAAAAAATGAAGAAAGATGTCAAGAACTATGTCGCACTTCCATCTGTTTTGCAGGGTTCGTTGTGTACCCAAGGCTTCTGGAAAGCAGGGATGAAAATGGGCAACTTATCTTGCACGTTCATGATGGTCTCACGCTTACTCTTGAAAAGAGCTCTGTACTGGCCAGGAACTTGCAATTTGTATCCTCATCTTCTGCGGAATTTTATACAGAAATCGTAAGAATACTACTGACATTTGGAGATGCCGCTAAAAGTCGTTCGCAATATTTTTAAGAGATAATCATGAATCCTGTACACCAGGGGTGGGAAACCTGTGGCCCGCTGGCTGCATGCGGCCCGCGTAGCAGTATTGCGCTGTCCCCAGCAAGACGTCAGAACTCCCCCCCCCCCTCCCCTTGTCACTGCCTGTGTGAATACCGACATGGTAGTTTTCTCTAAATCGGGCTTTCGCTTATAACATCTGTTGGTGAATTGCATCCTCGTGTCACGCAACTCCAGATTTTTACATAACTGTCGGTTCAAATTCGTCGAATTTGTTCTCTTCGCTTGCAAAGATTCCCCCCCCCCCCCCCCCTCCATCCTTTGATTTGCTGTGCGGCCCCTGCCGTCTCGGCTTCATGCAACTCGGCCCTCCATCTCAAAAAGTTGTCGACCCCTGCTTTAAACCATTTTATGAGTGATGCAGAGAAAGAGAAAATATACTATGCATGTTTCCCAAATAATTTTCATACTTGTATCAATATATCTGATCACAGAGGGCTTCTATATTCAAGATCTTAGAGTGCGTGCATTGGTTTGGTATAAAGGAGGTGTCGGCGATGGCGAAAAGAGCCAAATAATGTTGCGAAAGCTCCCTACAAATGCAAACAGCTGTTAAAAAACATAAAGGTGCAATTTATAGCTACAAAAACACTTTGAGAGCGAAAATGTGACAAAAGATTCTGATGAAGAAAATGGAAAAATCAGACTACTTAATTAGACAGCTATTTAGTGTACTTAATATTCAGCCATTAAGCATGTGTCCTAGATGTAGCCTTTGCTCCCAGCCACGATATGATCAGAAAGTGATACCCCATGCAATTTCTTCGCTGTAAAGGATGTAACGCAGATAGAATAGAAATGGAGAAATGAATACACCAGCGTTGCGTCGTTCGTGTCTTCGTTTTAATGGGATAGCAATAGTAACGGCACTCATGACGGGTTTTTGCCGGTGCTGTCATGTTCAGTATAAGGTCCAAATCGACAATATCGTCCCGCGTATTATATGTTCTACCCACGAGTGAGAGTGTGTGAGTGCTGGTGGTGACCGCGGCGGTACCAGAGTAAAACAAGCCAGCTAATCTCCGCCGCATGGAGGGCGCATGCGATAGCATCACCCCGCGTGCGAGGCGTGCCGTATTCAAGTGATCCTCAAGAAGAGAGGAAACACTTATACTATAAATTATACTATGAATTGCTATGCTGTGATTTACCCTCTCCACTGTCCCTCTTTTCATCCTTCTCAACCCCGAACCCTCCTTCTCAGCGTCACTTTGCCATCCATCGCTATATTATACAATACAGAGCTATGCTTTCGTCCTTTCATTTCTTTCATCTTCACCCTCAATTCCCTTTTCAACCCCTTAGTATACACACTATACTGGTACGTGGCTATGCTAGGTTTACCCTCTTCCCTCCTCCTCTCTCTCCTCGGCAGCGTCCCTTCCTTTTCTACTTTATTTCATTACTTTACTATTCAAGGCTATGCTACACTTAACATTCTCCCCCTATCAATTTCTATGCTTCTCACCCTCACATAACTAGTCCTCCCCCCTCACTTACCTAGCCCTTGCCATACTATACTACACTATTTTAAGACAGCTTTTTGTTGGGCGAGTTGGTAGGTAGGTAGGTAATAAACGTTATTCAAGTCCTGAAGAAGTCATCCCCCAGTTATCATTGAGGGAGGACCGTGGCCGCTCCCACGTCGGGACGGGATGGCCAAGCCTCACCGCCGCGTCGTGGGCTTTCTGGACTGCCTGGAGTTGTTGGAACCAGTCGTGGCTCTTGAGTTGGTGTACGTTTATAAATAATTGTAAGACACGAAAAAGCACGATCACGCGAGAGGCGCTCTGTCCTGTGTCCTCTCTTGTGATTGTTTTTTCGCGCCTTAAAATCATTTAAGATACTATGCTATGCATGGCTATGCTATGCGCTTGCCCTTCCCCTCCTCCTCACCGTCGCATCTCTTTCCCATCTGTTTTTATGCTAGCGTATACATGGCAATGCTATGCTTTACTCTCTACCCTCCTCCTCAACCTTCTTCATTGTGCTGCGAACATCAAAAGACCAGCTTGAGCTCAGCTCTAAGAGCTTCACTGTGAAAAAAACTTAGGCAGCTTCGCAGTAGTGGTTCCTAGCCTGCAGGAAGTGCAGAGCTGGGCGGCCTTCCTTCTTTGTATTTTCTCTTTGTTTTCTCTTTTTCTATTGCTCTGTTTTTTGTATATGTTTATTAGCACATGTTCTTTCTATTTCTTTCTTTCTCTCACCACCTATTTCTTCCTCTTTTTGCTCTTTCTCTCTCTTTCCCTTCCTCTTTCTCTACTTCTCGCTTACTTTTTCTTTCCACCTTTTCTCTCTGTTTTTTCTGTATCTGTTTCTTCCCTCTCATTCTTTGTTTCTATGTATTTTTCTCTTTCTGTTTTGCTGTTTGTTTTGTCTATCTCTTTTCTGCGTCGGTTTCTTTCTGTATCATTTTATTTTTGTTTGTTTATTATTCTGTGTTTCTATATTTTTATGTCTTTCTTTCGTTTATTTCTCTGCGATTATCTTTTTTCTTTCTATCTCTGGCTTCCGCTCTCTCTCTTTCTTCCTGTCTCTTTATACTCGTCGCCCGTCCGAGTTATTGCATCTCATGCCGGGCAAATGGGCACATTCGTTCTGAGCGCCAAGCAGAAGGTGAAGAAGAGGAAGAAGAGAGGGCGTGCGGATCGAGTTATTGCGTACTTGATGATGATAGCTTTTACGCAACCGATAGTTTCGCCTCGCGAAGAAATTTTATTTCTTTTTTACTCGGTAGTCCTGCTTCCCAATTCCTGTGGCACATACCCGACCGAGTTTTCGGGTTCGCCGGGCAAGGAATGATTTGCTAAACCGATTCGCTGCGAAAAGTTTCTAATTTCCTCACTATTTATTTCTCCAAGTTAACTTCCCTTGATGAATCATTCACGCTATGCAATAAACTCCTTGGTACGTTGGTGCGTCGCCCATATAAAGGAAGTGGATGGGACTTCGCTTGACCTTAATGAGGGGACTAATGACATGTTACGAGAACTTACCAGCTGTGTCAGTCAGAAATGAGCTTCCACCACCACGTCGAGAAACTTGGGGATCATTTAATAGCTTATAATACAATTACTAAAGACAACTATTCAAACACAGGAAATTTGCGTTGCCGCATTCAAGTTTGAACAAGGCTGCACTGCGTCTATTGCAAATAGGAACGTACCCCACACCTTACCACTTTGACAAAATATATCCATATAGGGATGTCAGAAAAGGCTGTATTCCGACCACTGACATCACTGGGATCGGACACCTACTGCCCGGACACCCTGTGACTCTGAAAAACCTGAATAAAAATGGCTATACTGGAAGAAAAAGTTAAGGAGCTCATCGCCTCATGATCAGGTATGCGCTGTCCAGAGTGCTCCCGATGCCGCTGAAGGGCTCAGCCTTAGGGTGCCATCATGGGTGCAGTCCACCTCGGCCGCGCGCGTGTAAACACACACACACACACACACACACACACACACACACACACACACACACACACACACACGCACGCACACACGCACACGCACACACACGCACACACACACACACACACACACACACACACACACACACACACACGCACACACACGCACACGCACACACACACACGCACACACGCACACACACACACACACACACACACACACACACACACACCAAGAATCGAAGCCAGATATCGATTGAGAAGGCGATGCGACTGGGGCCGGATTAGGTTATCGTGTTCTGCTTTTGATGGCAAAGTTCAAGCGTCCAGTTTTTGTCAAGTTTTTGTTCAAGTTTTTGTCGTCACCATCGTCATGAACTTTTGTATAGAACCCATATTAATAAGAACGCTCCGCACGATTCTTTCATATACTAGGGAAAACATGCAAGGTTAGCTGAACGATTGTGGCACAAGAGGAGAGGAAACGCGCAGGTCATATTTCGTTGAGCTGAAGGCCGATACGGTTGCCGGAGAGTGTGGGTGGGGTGTTTTGTGCGGATGTTTGCGTCGCTCCAACAGGAACTGTGTACTTTAATCAGCATGGTGTGGTCGCGCAGGTGTTATTCTCATAAAGCTCCCCACGCACACAGCGGTGAAACGACAGGTTGTATGTATCTTCAGTGGTTGCAGCGGCCACGTTTCTTTAACCCACTGCAGTGTTTTGTTGGGTGTCGTAGATCACATGCTAAAGGAGCTTTGTACAAGATCATTATTACTTGCTGTCGCGTTGACTGCTTCCCTCATTCGATGAAAGTGTAACAGTTTATTTATGTTAGGAGATGAGGGTAGAATGAGCAGAGGAACAGCATCCACATCACTTACAGTTGGCAACATAGTCATCTGTAAGAGAGCTACTATGAGAGTTCTTAGAGTCTGCGTAACGGTTACAATAGCGTCATCTTACTCAGCACGATTCTCTTGACCTATCGCATGTGGTATCGAACTGAAATTTTATGGTGAATTTGGGCGCCAGAATATAAATTTTATCTAGCTCAAGTATTTTGTTATAAGGCCGTTAGAGCGTTGAACGTGAATAATAATTCTGAGGCGAAAATTTAACAAAATTCACTCAGACAGTTTTTGAGATGTTTTTGGTCATCACTTTCATATATAAAGCTGCTGTACATTATGTTATGAGCGTACTGTGGCATCATGTCTTGGAAAGGAACAAAAAAAAAGTATATCTGTCCAAATTACTTGTTGGGTGTAAAGCATTTTGTCGCTACTAATCACACAATAACTAGAAGCGTGACCAGCGGGAAGACAGCGTACCAAAAATTCTGTTTATCAAATATAGGTGGGTACTTCACGATAAAACTCAGTTCATCTCCTCCCTAAATTGGTTTTTAATAGCGACTCCAATGAAGGGAAAAACGCTTGAGGATGTACAAGGGGCATTGTACACGCTATTTGGAGGACATGCTAGGAGAAACAACATATATATCTTGTAACTCAGCAGCGGCAAGTTTTGTGAAGAGTATTTGATTGACTGCGTGAATATCAAGCCATCGCATTGTTCAGTCTTGGTGTACATTTCATGTAGATTCTGTCATCTATGTATGGAACGTAAAGTAATGGATAATAACATCCTTAGCGTTGGCTCAAATAGCTCGTTTGCTTTTCTACTAACCTGGTCTATATAATCTTTCTGGCAGAATGAATTAGTAAGTATTTATCTGATTTGATTTCTTGGTAATGTGCTATTTTGGTTTTGTTCCATCAGCTATTTTCTTTTGCTTTGCTGAACACGACACTACATTGTGCTTCTTTCACAGCTAAACGGCGAAGAACTCGAAAAAAACTTGTATCATGATACCACACATAAGTCATCTCTCATCGTTGACCATGTACTTGGAGGCGGCGTAGAAGTGGTAAGTTTTTCAAGGCACAAGGGGAGCAATGTATTATGAAATGTAACAAAGGGGCGCTTGATGGAAGTGCTTTAGAACTGCGTCTACATACAGAAGACCTTATGGTAATACATCGCAGTATTTCTGAAAAACTGAGCAGCTCACAAAGAGAACATTTCTCGCGCACTGTACCTCCACAAGTTGTTGTACTTTACTTTTTATTCGTGCGTATATCTTATGTTAACCAGCTCACGTCTTCAGTTTATTTGTAAAGAATAACTGTGTAAGAAAAATGAAGATTCGACGACACACGCCAAAATCTAGGTAGGTGTCCGATATTCTGCTGTTGAAATGAGGAAAAAATATTAGATGCTCATTCTCTTACTGCAGCTGTTGTTTCTCAAGAAACTAGAGATAACTTTAGAAGAACTGTTTTAGTTATAACAGCGACGTAAATAAGTCGCTGAGTTGAGAAAAACAGCTCTTCAATTATAAAACCAAGCTCATTAAGGTACTTAAGAAAGAGAAAAAGAAATCCTCGGGAAAACAATGTGGCCAGTTGTTGAACATTCCATGTTGAAGAATATTTTCATGACATCAAGGCCCGCCCCTTCCCCTGAATTTCTGTCTTGCTTGAAAAAAAACAAGAGAGACCCAGCATGCGTGCATAGCGCACACAGTTGAACATTTGACACGAATGTATCATAACATGATTTCTTTTTGACTAGCTGTGAAGGCTACAGGAGAAAAAACGCGATCTATTTGCGAGATGTATTGGTGTTTTATGGCTGAGATACACGAGGTACATATGCCTGATTCATGATATGACCTTTGAAAATGAAAGCTGGTGGATATATTATCTTTGAAAAAACGAGGTATATAATTTGGTTTCCTGTGTACACGTAGTCTTTCTGGCGTGAATGTGTGCCCAATCGCGACGCCAAATATGTGACGTTTCTCATCGAGCGCATTAGGGGCTCCCGTACGGCTACATTAGCTCATAATGTGAAATGCCTCAAACACGCCAGGGCACTCTTACTTGTGAGCAACAGGTATTGACTGAAGTGCTGTGGGGCAACAGCACGTTGTAAGGAGGAAAAATTTAAGCTTCAACACAGAGGTGTCCAGTTATATTGGAAAACCTTGCTATGCTCTCATTTCTTTGCCCTTCGAAAGAAATAGGCACAATAAAAAACAACAACACGAAAACCAAGATATGATTATGAGAGACGCCGTAGTGGAGGGCTTCGGAAATTTTGACCATCTGGTGTTTTTTAACGTATACTAACATCCCACAGTACACGGGCCTCTGCCATTTCGCCTCCATCAAAATGCGACCGCCGCGGCCGAGTTCGAACCCGCGACCTTCGGGTCAGCAGCCGAGAACCGTAGCCACTGATCCACCCTGGTGGACAAATGTTGGTGTCTAAACGTCTCAAAACCATACTACGATTATAAAGGACTCCGTAGTGGAAGGCTCGGGAAATTTCAAACACGTGGGGTTTTTTAAAGGGCCCGTCACTAGGCCCCATAAGAAATTTGAGTTAGACGCTGGCAGTTGTTGTGTGTCCGATGAAAAGCATTATGCCACAAGAATTTTTTCAATCGGTTCATTACGAGCTGAGAAAACCGGTATTTTGAAGCGCCGCGAAACCATGATGCGAGGAGGCGAGCTCGAAACCCTTGCCACTCGCCCCGCGTAGCCTTCGCAAGCGAGGTCCCTTCCCTACCTTCTCCGGCATCCGAGCGAGAGGAAAACGTCATGGGCACGCAAGGTCACGTGTGCATGACGTGCACGAGCAAGCCCAGCCCCCGAGCACGCGTGCGGCGTTGTTTGGTTGACCAGGGTTATTTTGTGGTCTACAGCCTGGTTCTGCGGGATGGATGCCTCGGTGCGCGCTCGTGCGACATTTCACTGGCACGAGAGAGGCGGTATCATAAGCCAGTGCCGCATTTACGTTTACTTGGACGCGCTAGAATAAAATAGCATGAGTGTTTGAACCCGCCAGAACATTACTTTTGTTTCCAGGGCTGGCGTCAGCTCGATGCGCTAACCGCGGGCACACGAACGCATGCGAAACCGAGGCACATTAGCCCCGCATATCGCTGCAATTCACGGAACAAAAATGAAAAAGACGCACATATTCCCTTTGTGCGTCTCATTATTTCTCTGAAGTTTTATTCATCTATTCAAGCAACAAATTCCACAAACTACACACGTCGTGTCAAATAATTATCGCAGTGTCACGTGCTACTCTTGGCAGAGCACAATCGTCCACGTAGAGGACCGACGTCACAGCACTACCGTCTACGTAGGGCCATTCCAACGTGTACATCATCCCCTCATTCTCTAGGCGCGAGCACGCGAAAGGAAGGGCAAGCAGCGTTAAGCTTGAAATTTGACCCATTTCCGCGGCGCGTAGCGTTGCAAATTTTGGCAGACGTGATCGTGAACGCTCAGTGTATGAATTGCGCTCGTCAGCTCAATATTGTCAGACCTGCTGAGGGGCCCTTTAACGCGAACTGATATGAAAGTACATGGGCTTCTAGCACCTCCTCAAGAATTGGCCAGCATTCAATCCCGTGACTTTCACGTCAGCAGTCGAGCACCATAAAAGAAAGTGGCAACCATTTCTTATTGACAATGTTATCTGAATTTCCAGTGCATCGTATGACATAATCTCTCTATGGGAATGGAGAAAACACCCCTTTGACTTTATTAGCACACAGTTCAGCCGCTTAATCATAACGTGTACTATTCTAGGCTGGCTAAAAATAACAGTTTTCAGAACTAACTACGTAGCCGCGAGGATGCCTTGTCTCAGTAAAAGAAATAGAAGGATTTCTCTGGCATTGAATGCAGCTCGGACATTATTAAAGGGGCCCTGCAACACTTTTTTAGCATGCTCAGAAAACGCTGCCGATCGGTAGTGCAGGCTCTCGAGAATACGCGAGCCAAATATTATAGCGCAGCACGCGGCGTGGAATTCACAATAAATTCTCAAAGTCAGTAAAAAATTGCTTTCTCTTCTCTCGACAAATGACGTTGCGTACTCACAAATCACTCGTCACCGACATTGTATCAGCCATTGGCTGATTTGAGCACGGCGTGCTCGGTGGTTACAGAGGCCGCCGCGGGAAGCCGCGACTTGTCCACGCGTGCGCGCGCGATCGCAATGAAAATTCGCATATTCGAAGAAAAAAAAAAAGAGAAAAAGCGCTCAAGATCACGAGGCGCGCGTGACGTATTTGCTTCCCCCGTGCCATCCCTCCCTGCGTAACTTCCAGCGCTTTTGTCGGTACGAGAGAAGAGAGAATGCAATTGCAGCGTGCGACAAATTTTTGTGACTCCACTCGTACTGGACGGATTCCAAAAATTTTTGCAGCGGTGAATTCGTGAGGCAATAAGCTCCTTTAGTGAATCAATTGCATGGCTACTTGGAAAAGTATTGCAGGGGCCCTTTAAAGCGTAAAACAATCGTCGTCGCCACTGAGTTGCACGTCCTAAGTCCACTCCTTGTAATAAGCAACGGAGCCACTCATTAGGTGATTGTTTCGTAACAAAAACACCACAAATTTTGGTGGCAATGCTCCCTGTTCTGTAATCATTTTACTTTATCGAATACAGCAGAGAGAGATACGCTTAAACACGCTTGTTCCACATACTTGCTTGCTCACATACGACGCAGCTGTAAAGGGACGGAGACTTCACGCAATTAAGTTCGGCGTTAACTTTCGCAGTTTTGTGGTGGCTTCAGAAAATTCGGTAAGAGTCAGTCTTACATAAAAAAAATCGGTAGATCGCACATTATAAGACAATTGATGTTATGCGAAGCATGCGGAGGGAATGAGACTATGGTGTGTTTTTTTTTATTGGGCCAAATATTACGAAATGACGCTAGCGATATGTACAAATTCTCAGCGCACGGATATATGTTGAAGGGTCGCATATGGTTTATATAGTCAGTTGTTTACAGTTGCGTAACGATGCAACAGGCTACAAGGGGTATTACGAACTCCAGAAGCAGTAAGCTGATATGTAGCGCTTGTGCTTGCGATGATGGTAGAACTGGATAGTGCTACGTAGATCAACTTCGTCAGACGGCTCTGAAGTCTGCAGCTGACGTTAACTCGACGTGATGCGTGTATCGGAGGAGTATATATGTAATGTTCATGAAATTAGATAGCCAGCACTGCAACCATAATTCACGTTTCACCTACATTACGCCAGCATAGAATCTTTTTCAAAAGCAATTTCAAGAGCTGGCGTGGCTCTGTGGTAGAATACCTCATCGACGCGCAGAATACGTGGGTTCGATGCCTGCTGGGATCCTGATATTTATTCTTTGCGTTCGTCGGGTCTACGCTGCCTATGTCAGCTTTTCTCAAAGGGGCCCTGCAACACTATTTAAACATGGTCACAAAACGCTGCCGATCGGCTGTCGAGGCTCCCGAGAACACGCATACCAAATATAGCTGAGCACGCGGCCTGGAATTAACAATAAATTCCCAAAGTCAGGTAAAAAATCGTATTCTCTTCTCTCGACAAATGATGCTACATAGTAAAAAATCATTGCGTCGCAGGCCAAGCAAACGCCATTGGCTGATTTGATGTAGACACTGCCGCACGTGCAAGGAATTCTATATACCACCCCGGAAGAACACGCGGTTTACTTCTTAACGTGCTTGACTGAGCAAGCGTTATCAACAGCTCTTGCATCCTCCTTTGACTGTTTCGTGGTATGCAAGGCTCTCGCAGTGCCCTCCGGATCTTCTGGGGATGTGCGGTTGGCTACATTATTAGAAAATCACACGTCAACAATCCGAACAGCTGTGCCGCATGTTAAAGCGAAGTTGTATATTTCTGGGCTCACTGGTATTTTTCCTCCGCGTCATCGAAAATATACATGCCACCCAAACTGAGCCGAACCCATCACTCACCAGCAATCGTGCATAGATGTAACTTTGGGTAAGGAAGTGTTCAAGGTAGTACAGGAGTCGATCAATGTGTGTCATAGCCAGTACAGGGCCATCGTAACCACCATCACGAACAAAGAATAATTGCCCACTTATCAAGGCAATGAGTGACCTCTGATCCAGAAAATAAAATTGCTTGTGCACTTTTCATTACAATGACCATCATTAGAGAGAGTACATTAGTTCCTCCCTTTGTTGAAAATTATGTCACCTCTTTGTTCTAATCGAAGCTGCTTCGTTGGCCATCGACCTTTATATTGCGGAATAGCTTAAAATTTCTTTTCTTCGTTTAGCAGCGTGTTCCTGCGATATCGCTCCCGCTGCATGTGCTTCAGAAATTTTCCACGAGCTGTTTTCTCTTTTGTATGTGCGCCTTTACAAATAGTGCCTCTTAAAGGGTATCTTGAAATGTATCAAAATCCATATAATGTGAAATTTAGCTCTGATGCACCCATTTTTCGGACAGTACCTCTAGTTTTAAGAATGCCTGCTGTCACTCAAGGTAAAACGTTAGGCTTCATATAACTATTACAGCAATATTTTTATTGCGTTGGAAGTATTTTCATTCCTTGTATCGACACCCAGAAACTCACATCTGGTCAAATAAACTCCTGTTTTTCTCTTGCACAAATGGTCGAATTCGCGAAGAGCCTTGTGGAACCTACACCCGTACGACTGAGTCATGTGTCGGAGCGTATGATTACTTACGACACGGAGAATGAATGCTAGGGCATAAAAAAAGGCACGGGCAACACCTAAGCCCGTGCCTTTTTTATGCCCTAGCATTCATTCTCCGTGTCGTAAGCAAGTGGCTACATATAGAAGCACAATGTTTCTTGTGTTTCACAGACCTCGAGGTTTTCTATGTCCAGACGCGCGAATCAAGTTAATGGCTATAGAGAAGCTGCAGGGATTAGCTTTTTACTAACACTTAAGTATAGTTTTTCATTTGGGGGCTTGAACAATCAACCAAGTAAACCACATCGGCCCTTGACGCTCTCAGAAATTACAAATTCAATTCGTCAGCCTTTAGCCCATCATTTTCTACGTTTATTTTGTGCTGCTTCAGTTTAAATCTAACATAACACATCGATTACACTGTAGAGCATTCAATGCTATATAACTGTCATGTTTTCTTCACCTGACCGAGTGCATTTACTGGAGCTTAGTGTGATATACGCTATGTTTTTAGGGCTTAAGAGGTGATTGTGGAAGATTTTAAGGGCGAAGCACCTTACGGTCTCGGCTTGTTGGCGCGTCATCTCGTCGTCATAATCTCGGATTGTCGGCGTGTCATATCGTCGTCACGGTCTATCATAAAGGGGTATATGCCACATAAATTCCGTAAATCCGACTATTCTCCACCGGTCCATACTATGCATATTATGAATTGAAGGCTCCTCGCTACTGCCTAAAACATTATGTTTGGCTTAGCAGCAGTGACGAAATATACGAAGGCGCTGAAGTTTCTTATCTAAAACCAGAGGCACAAACGTGCATCTACAGGGTAAAGTCATCTATTTGAAACACTACTTCTTGAAACATATCTGCCATGTGATGGTGCATTAGTGGACTGGTGCCGAGTACTTCAGTAAAGACTGAAGATTTTACTGTGGGAAACATACCCCCCTGGCAGCATGCTTCGCTACACACCAGCATTCACGTTACTGGAGCTAAAACACCCTTTCTTACATGCCCCTACGCTACAATATTATCTAGACGGCTTTTTTTTAAACGTTACCGTGTTACGGGAACAGAGGTTTGCGTTTACCGTTCTACCGGAACGCATGCTTTGGCAAAGCTTTATCTCCCGATACGGAAACTTTTAAGTAGGTAAGTAAACGTATACGTTTACGTTTCTGCAGGCCACTAAATCACGAAGTAAACTGCATTTAACCCTTTCAGCCCTGGTGTCCTATAAAAACGACGCGAACAAATATTGCTACAGATTGAGACCTAAATAACTTAGAAATTCAAAAAAGTGTCTGAGGTACTGTGAAAACACCTGCGCAAACATAGGTAGTAGTTTTTTCATGGTCGTCTTTTTCAGAATTGTGCAATGTGGAAATCAAGATGGCGGAAGGCGATAAAGACGACAACCGCCGGAACCATATGTTTGATGATATTTCAGTGATTAACTATTGTATCGGTAGCTACCATATTTTTTTCTGGTGTTTCTAACGTGTCGACCTGCTAATTTACAAACTGACTCTTCCCTAACGTTTACGTGTCGCCCACAGTAATGCACAATCTTCATGTCCTAAATATAGGACACCAGGGCTCAGTGGTTATCAGAGGCCTAAATTCTTGAATGTTGATCCAGAGCCGTAGTGCTTGTGTAAGCTTCCGATTTTTTGTTATTCCACTCGAGAACCCAGCCGTGATTTCTTCGCTAATATGTAAGGGCTAATATGTTCGCTAATATGTAAGCTAATATGTTCCAACAGCGAGATTGTACGTTATAGTTCGGAATACGCTTTTGGCACAACATGAAAGGAACGTGCGGGAGCTAGAAGATAACGACGATGAAGTGAAGTTCGGTCAGCTTGCCCTTGCAGAGATGGGCAGAAGTTATTTTGACGCAGCAAAGCTGGATTCAGCAATCTTTACGATGTTAGATACTCCAAAGTGTCCAATAACGAGACAACGACCTTTCAAGTGCAATGAGGAGCTGTGTATCATGAACGCAAAAACTTGCTTTTTTACATTTCAGACGCCCTAATGAATATATCGCTGCTACATGTTTAGCTACACAACAATTACGAGCGTTAATAGGGTACAAAATTTGAAGTATTTAAATTTACCATATTTCACTTTACAACCACTAAGCCCTGGTGTCCTATATATAGGACATGGCGCCATTTTTCTTATATGCTTATGGTGTGCTCCGATTACATTATTTTTGTGCTCTAGAGGTGGTAGCCAAGCCAAATAAAAAAGAAAAAAATTCTCTACCCTTTCAAAAAATTCAGGGCTGAAAGGGTTAAACAATTTGTAATTTGGATGAAGTTCAGGGGCCGCTGCGGCAAAATTGTGATGGAGTCATTCAGTGCATACGGTATTCCAGTATACACAAAGAGGTGTAGGAAATAACGGGGTACCGGACGATGATATTGACATCTTGGGCTGCTTCATGCTACAAGAAATATAGACGCGCTTGTTTTCACCTGGTGCTTTTGACGGGACAAGTTTTAAAAAAAAACAACTCATTCGGAAATATTCTGCTGCAAGGAATTTCCACCAGCATCGAAGTCGAATTCACTGTAATTTTTCGATAACAATTGTGGGGTTGCCTGACTCATCTCGGACCCACCAGATAGCTCGACCTACTCGGTCTCATTTTTCCGGCTGCAGTGACCCGGCTCCTACAAAGTGGTCGCAATCCGCCTAATTCATGATGCCACGGAGCAAGAACCCTTCATCTAGCGGTAAAATCGTGAAACGCCGCTTAATCTTTTTGATCTCGGAGGCTTTGGTTCTGGCAATACTAGTTGTCCCGGCCCCTACCAAAATGGCAGGCAGCACTTCAGGAAATTATCAAAAACGTAGGGGCTCTCACGCTCCAGCTTGTCTTGACAATCCCTATAGTGCATCTCGCGAGTTGCCCCGAATGACGTGTATTCGCTGTATAGGAGCGTAAACGTGAAACGTATTCGCCGAGTAGTTTACGTTAGTGAAAGCAATTAGACGTTCCATAAAGTGCGCGGGTGTGCAGATACTATCACTCATTCCGGTAGCACGATAACGTAAAAAGTATACGGACCAATTAAAAAGCTCTAATATGTGAAACGCATATTAGGTTGTCAGAAGATAAGTACCTGGAGATGAAATTACTTCCTGCATACTTGGATCGTATTGTTACAACCTCTGTTTTCTTTGAAAAGGGCTACAAAGTTATATATCTTTTTATTGAAAATTTCAGCGAGGAATTCTTACTCGTAACTTGAGGATCGCCCCAACTGGTGTATCCAGCCGATCTGGTGTTGAAGAAAATCAACATGAGGTGGAAGAAATTGCAACATCATCGTCAGACGAAGGTAAGCTCTGAAATCTTTCTACAGATCGTCGTTATTGGGTAGACAGATATTTATGAGAGGGAAACTGCTTGGCAAAGTCCAAGTCATTTATTATTACATTATACATTGAAATGGGATACATAAAAATATACAGACGAGGGTCCCATAGTCGAAGACTGCAGCGGGACCCACGGTTAATGATAGTTATCAAGAAGTTAACGCAGCTGTTTCGATGTCGAATATCACGCAAGCCTTTTGAAGTTATAGAACATAAAATTGAAAACTATTCACATGGTATTTAGACCTGACTGAGTACTTATTATGTACAAATGATGGTACGAGTACCACGAAAGTCCTGTCTTAGGTTTGGAGGTCGTCAGGCGGGAAGCCACCCCACAAACGGAAAGTTTAGGGGAAAAAAACGAGCGATCACAGCAACGGAAAAGAAAAATAACCATCATATGAGTTTTCTGGATACATTCCAGGAAATGAAACGTTACTAGCATGTTACAATAAAGACGTTCATGCCGGTAGATTAAGCAATATTTGAGAAAAAAAATATGGCGAAGCTTGTACACTCTAAGAACTGAGAGAGTGCCGGGTACACTCTTTGAGAGAGTATCTGCTTGTCTCACATTTGAGTCTTTGCTGGAGTAAACCACCTCTTTTTGAGGCAGAGTATGGTGATACACCGAGAAAAAGTGAAAGTACTCCCCCCTTTACAGAGTGACATAACTCTGGCCGAAATAGAGCAGCATGTCCACACCGAAGGGGCTAGTAGTATATATCACGAAAAAAAAATCGCAGAACTCGGGCCCAACTTGGGCTTTACTATTGCTTTTGACACTTGTCATCACGTGGAGACCATAATGATGGCTAAATAATGATTACTAAGACAAAAAAAAGAAGCATTAAAAAATATGGCCGAGTGAGGCTCAAACCTACGACTTGTACACGCGTATCAGATTGCGAGTCCGACACGCTACCGCGTGTCAGGTAGCATGTCGATTCCGACGCGTGGTAGCATACTGCGCCGCGAAAGCCTTCACACAGTGGAACTGGACGATCCTGAAGACTAATCCTGTTGCTTTGAGGTTGTTTCTAGGCCTTAGCTAGGTGATGAGGGTTGTTTTAGGTTGCTTCTAGACCGTTGCCAGGCTTTAGCTAGGTGATGATAGGTTGTGTCTAGGAAATGCTAGGCGATGCTAGGTAGTGCAGATACCTTGGAGTAAAACAACAGAGAGTCACATACACGAAACAGATGTCCCAACTCCAGAGATAGAAACTCGCTCTGAAACGAAGCGTTCGCACTTCTCATAGGCCTTCGGGCATGTCACTGGCATAGTCCTTCCATCGCTTCAGGGTTTTCTCACAGTCGCCGTTCCCTTTCCCGTTCCGTAGTGTAGGGCTAATTGTTGCTGTCTTTCTTTTATTGCGATATGAATTATATGTATAGTCTCGACCTGTTTTTGCCGTCACAATCGCTGTCACCGTCGCCGTTGCCGTCGGCGTCATGTCGCGTTTGAAGTCCAAATTGATGATATCTCCCAGCATATCCTACGTTCTACCCGCGGGTAATAGCGCGCGAGGGGGGGGCGAGGAATGCGGCTGAAGCAGAGATCAAACGAGCCGGGCCATCTCCGTCGCTCCGAGGCGCATGCGATAAGATTGCCCCGCCTGTTAGACCCTCCTTCCCACGTCCCGTGTCCCACACTACCACAGCGCATGCGCGTCCCCTCCACCTCTCTCTCTCCTCTCCTACGCTCACACCCTTTCTCTCCTCTAGGAATCCTCTACTCTACGGAGCGGCGCCCGCGTCCCGCGTCCTACACCCCCCAACAGCGCATGCGCGTCCCCCTCCCCCTCTCTCTCCGCTCCTAAGCTCACCCCCCTTTCCCTACTCTAGGAATCCTCTACTCTACGTAGCCCGCATCCCCACAGCGCATGCGCGTCCTCCCCCCCCTTTCTCCTACGCTCACCCCCTTTCTCTCCTCTAAGAATCCTCTACTCTACGGAGCGGCACCCGAGTCCCACACCCCCACAGCGCATGCGCGTCCCCTCTCTGTCCTCTCCTACGATTCCCCCCCCGTTCTCTACTCTAGGAATCCTCTACAGAGCGGCGCGCACGACAGGTGGTGCGACAGCTGCATACTCCGCTGGGATCACCACGGTAGTTCCGTGGTATGAAAATGACGGAGCGCGCCTCATTCTCTCTCCTGTGCAGCGCCGCGATGAGCGCCCGGGCCGCTGCCGCGAAACGAGAGCGGCGACGTTTCTCCCGCTCAAGCTAACCATCTCCCCGCTGCTTTGCATCCACACATGGTCCCCTTTAGAGGGAAATGGGGAAGTTTTTTTTAGTAGACCAGTGGCGAGTAGTGGCATTTACCCAATGTCTGCAGAACATGCATGTTGATGATGATGACAGTTTTCTGGTAGGTCACTCGAATTTCTGTGGATGATACCTGTTTGGTGGGCTAACTGTTACCTTCTTCATTTTTAGTGGAGCAGGGGTGAGTAGCGGGATTTATCCAATAGCTGTGACGCATACCTAATAGGCCACATAGTATAGGCCACACAGAATGGGCCGCACAAATTATGGTTGACTTAAACAGCTTCGCTGTTAAAAATTGCTCAATGCGTTTCCTAGACCATAAGAAAGTTCTGTATGCAGACAGGCTGTAGAAAAATTGGAGGACGCTTGAGCTACGCCTTCAACATTAGATTGAAATACCGTAATCGGGCCTCGTGCGCATCGCCTTTTGAACTGCTGGGCTGCTTCGGTTCCCGGTGCATGCCTCAGCCGTGCCGTAAGAAAACGAACGACTGTGCGCGTAGCATTGGGCGCTTCAAAGTATTATTTCATGCTTATTGCAAGCACCATTGTTGAGTTCCCTCTACGCCATAAATATTCCTTTTGCAATCAGCGAAGGGCCCACTACGCGTCCGTAGGGCAGCACGCGAACCTATGCAGCCGTTCAGTTTGTTGATGGTTCTGGTGCTGATGATGATTAAATAAGGCTGAGCGCTTTGTAATGGGTGGGCCTTTCAAACACCCACTGGTTGCTCAATTCACATCCTTTGACACCTGGCGCGATTGTACACTTCTGCCACGCAATATAGGATGCAATAGGGAAGCTCCTTCCACTATATGGCAATCATATAATGGTTGTTTACAAAGCTGTTTCAACAAATATTGTGGCTGTGTGGTAGAACACCTGCTTGCCACGCAAACGGCCTTCGTTCGATCCTTTCTGGGATCAGAAAAATTTTATTAAATGCGACGCATTTCTTTGCGTTCTGCAGGCACATTCATTGTCTTTCTTTCTGTCTGTTTATCTATCTATCAAGCCGCCTACGTCTGGGTGCTCTGGTGATCACCCCTTAACTTGGGGTGAAACAAAATTTGTATGGGAGGGCAAGATGGTTTGACGAATATGACTCATGGGTCATGATATGAATGAATAATGTGACATTTCAGACGCATACGTCATAAAACCCTTCCCGCCAGACACGTGTGGCACATACCCGTATATCACGGGTGGGTATGTGCCACAGGTGATTGACAGTTTATATCTACCCAGCAACGGCGAGAAGAGACACTGCTAATTTTAACGCTAGAGCGTTAAGAAAAAGCTGACACCAGCAGCGCTGACCCGACGAATGCAAAGAATAAACGTCAGCGTCCCAGCAGGAATCGAACTCCAGCATTTTGCGTGGCAAGCAGGTATTCTACCACTGAGCCACGCCAGCTCTCGGAACTGGTTTTCAAATAGACCCTAATGTTCGTGAAACGTGAATTGGGGTTGCAGTGTTGGCTATTCAATTTTATAAAGATTACATATGTACTCCTACGATACAGCCGTCACGTAGGGTTCAGGTCAACTGTAGTTAAGCGCCGTCCACTGAAGCTGATTTATGTAGCAGTGTCTAGGGCTAGGGTCCTCGCGAGCACAAGCGCTACATATCAGCTTACCGCTTCTGGTGTTGCTAATACTCATGTTGCTGTTAGCATCGTTACGCAACTGTAAACAGCTGCTTATATAAAACATATGCGACTGTTCAACGAATGTCAGTGCGTACAACATTTGTACATATCTTTAGTGTCATTTCATAAGATATCGCTCACATAAAAGAAGTAACAACGCAGTCACCTTTTCCTCCGCATGCTTCGCATAACATCAATTCCCAAGGTACATGGGATCTGCCGAATTTTATTCGGGGAGAAGCTCCTAACGACATTGCCTTGTCTTCCATTGTGGCCACGCTATCGAACCGTTGCGAGAGATATGTGAGACACAAAAAAATTTTACAATATGCTTCAAAGCAGACATAGGCCAATTATAAGGTAAGAGATCGCTGTTCCTGGCGAAAATAACCTATGAAGAAGAGTACTGATGAGTTGATCTTTACTAAAACGTGCCGTGATGTTGAAGCTTCTCAAGGAAACCTGCCACACAAAGGCCCACTTCGAGTACTACATGTCCCAACGAATTACCCATATTAAAATGGTATCTTGCCACCGGTAAGATGCCGGGTTCTTGGATTCACTTTCGAGGCATATCCTCGACTCCAGGAATTTTTTAAATGCTCCTTGAATTACCAAGGACGACTGGAAGGTGAAATAAATTTAGACTTCTATATACATTTTATGTCACTCAATTTACATTATAAGTGGGGCAATGCTCGGGTAACATATGCGGTTCCTCACCGATACGATACCCAGAGCTTCGCCCACTTCTCATCATTCACTGCTTGGGGATGAGTGGATTTTTTTATGTATTCTCATCTTTTTATGTTTTTAGTCTCTTTATGTTTATTTCTCTCTATTTTTCTCTACCTATTCTTATACCGCTTTCTTTCTTTTTTAATTTCGATTTCTTACTTATCTCTCTCTTTTTCGCGTGTTCTCTTTCGTTTGACTCCCGCACCTGCTGTAGGAGGTAGTGCGGCTTGACAAATTACTGCGGCTCATACCCACCTGAGGAGTTCTGCTTGACGGAGCACAACTTACCGATAGTATAAACTGGTTCACTGTAAAGAAAATGAAGTGAGCACGTGCCGGCTTATGGAGAGAACGCATGATTCACTCGACATGATTCACTTCGTGGAGATGCGGGCATTTTGTATTTTCTTTGCATCTTTCTCAATTTTACGGTCATGGATAAGATGATTTTTCGCTCAGAGCCAACGACGCCCACGCTGATGCCGACGCCGGAATTTCCGCGAGACGAGCTCTTTGTCATCGAGTTAAAATTTATGCTTTTGTAGATACATTACCGTTAATTTATGAAACAAATGACGATATTCCGTCGTTGCTAGACAACAGGCTGCAGGAGCCAGTAAAATGAAGGAAATGATTCACAGCCTGCGTATCCGACTACAAATATAAACACAGCAGTTTATGTTATGCTTGATCGGCAGCATTAGTTGTGATCTCACTGTCCAGGTAAATAAATAAAACATAGTTTTCGCTGCACTGGAAACAACAAAGAGTACGTCACTGCATACTCTTGTAGATTTCTGTTACTTTTGTGTTATTGTAGAAGTGAATCCGTTTCCACATCTGACACATCTGATGAGAATAATTTATTTAATGTGGCTAAGCAAAGTAGTTAATGAATATGCCTGAATGTTCCTGTTTAGCAGTGAGGCGCTGTAAACGTAAATGTGAGGTCTTTCTGGCATTTATTTTAAATACCGAAGCGACGTCTCCAGCTTGCCGAAGTAACAAGATGCCGAGTAGAACATAAACAGGGTTGATACTGCACACCACTACATAAATTAGGTTAATATACCCTTACACTAAGAGCGTAACAAACGCACTCTCAGTACTATCAAATTATTGTCACAGTCGTGATTCAACGTGAATTGTTGTTCAAGTACAGGTAAATCTGTAATATCATGAAGCGTTTGATATGCTGAGTATATGCAAGTCGCCACTCCTGCAGGCCACTAAATCATGAACACAAAAAGAAAATGGTAAATATTAACAAAGGATCCTAATACCAATGTGTAAATTATAAAGTCTAATTATAATGAATACATGTAATTAAGGCTCCTGAACGAAAAACATGCGATTTTATAACAATTGTTCGACGGCCACGATTTTGCTTCTGTCCCAATTTTACGTCATTTTGTAAATAAATCCAGCCTTAGAGGCCCCGGCTGGCACCTCCAGCGGCCGCGACTATTTGTACAGAACTAAGAACGCAAAATAATGATCTAATGAAGCGAAAACTGATGTGAACTACGCATTACAGCTGGCTTGAAAAATGGACAAAAAAGCAGGGACGAATTGGGAATAGCGCTTTCTGTTATTGTCTGTTGAGTAAGTGCGTGTTGTAATGCATCATGGATCCACGCCAACGTGCCCGGTTGCATACGTTGGTAGAAAACTAAGTCACCGCTGCGAGGCAGGTTATCTTCCCATAGTTTGAATCATGGCTATGCCCAATAGCCATTTTTTTGTTTAGTCTATAAGTTACTCTCAAAGCAGGCTCAATTTCAAGCTAACACACATTTGTTACCCGCCCAGACAGAGCGAGTAAGAAGAGCGAAATAACATTTTTTTAGGGCAAAGCAGAGATCCGACCACGTGATAGTGAAGCGAACCTGCTTAGAATCCTATGTTCATTGGCTTGGTATTGAAGGCTGCTTGAAAAAAATGATTGTTATTTTTTATTCGTTTCATTTCTAGATCACGGACGACGTACTGAAGGTCCTGAACGACAGTGTGATCATAAAGATTTCAGTAAGCATGTAACTTGTTCACTTTGCTATATATATATATATATATATATATATATATATATATATATATATATACACAGAACGGCACAGTGGATTTACCATGAGTGCTCTATGGATTCTTTGTCAAGCGAATAAATTGCTCACCTATAACTTTTACGAATGACGAAGGTCATGTTCTGTAATTATGAAGGCGATTAATCAGTATGTTTGCGAGGAGGTACACTAGGTTGAAGCATAGTCTTGTTGCCTAGCACAAGTTATCTTATAAAACACACAACGTATGCGTCGTCTTAGACCATCGTGCACACACCCGGAAGTCAAATAAGTGTTCTGGCAGGCGTTAAAACCTTTCTCTGATGAGTCTATGACAAGTTATGCGCAGATGTTACGTCCACCTTTCGCCAATATCTCGAGCTTTGTACGGAACACTGCAATAAAGCCTTGTAAATGTTTCCTAATTACGGTTGCCATATAAAATATATGCGCACCCTAGGCGCCATGTAGCCATCGGTGTCGCCGTCGCTGTGATATTCCGTGTAAAATATAAGTTCTGATAATATCGTTCCTCCGTTCATATAAATTTTATGTGCGCAAGTCTGGCAGACCCGGTAGGCAATTCGCTCCACCTGAACGACTTCTTCCTTGTAGTTCGGCTCATCATACAACGCTTAATCCTCTCTCTCGTAGAAAACGTAAAAGTACGTTAGCCATGGCTCTAAAAGAAAGTGCGTACTTTCCTGCACCTGATAAGTGAAAGAAAGTGATCCTTCAAGGAAAGAAAAATATCCCTATGTTCCAGAAACAGTGCGGCAGTACGGCTAAGGGCCAGTGCTGAAGGGGGAGGTAAAGATAAACATGTGAAAGGAGAGAAGTGGAGGTGATTGAGGCTGGTAGTGACCTGGGAGATGGGGACCTGAGAATGTACCTACTTGTGGGAAGTCTTTCCTCGGGTGTAATGCCGTAGACTAGAGTGCAGGTTGTCTGGTAGAGCTCAGGTAGAGAAGCGGCTTTCAAGCTGACCCAATAAGTAAGGCCAAGGTTGCGCTGTGAGATAGAATTGAGTCCTGTGGAAAGCAAGAACTCGACAGAGCTATCAAGGTAAATGCCCTGGAGGCACTCCAGAAAGAGAAGGTTCTCTTGTCCTGCTATTGGAAGCCCAAATGTGAGGTAGGCCTGTCATTTGGGCACGCTGAAGAGAATGGCACATATTGTTTTCTTTGTGTGAAGGTTTTTTACCCTGCCCTTTCAGTCAATGTACAATCCTGACACCGCAATGTCAGTTCAATTCAGTGATGTCACTGTAGGCTATCGTTTGTTAAGCGCGAAGTTTGCGTCAAGTTTACAAATGCTTGCCAACAATCTTGTTTAACCATATTGTCATCCGTAAGGATTCGCCTGTTATCCTCTTAAAAACAAATATTAGTCTTGGCGCTGATTTTTGTCTTGTGGACACCTTAATAAAATTAAAATAATGGGCGTCAACTCTTTGGCTAGACTCGAGGAAGGAAGTGAAGTGGACATTCTAAGCTTTGCTGGTTCTTATGTGCAATGATTGGGCGTTTCATGTGCGTGCTCATAAATTTGAAAAAAAAAACAAAAAAAACAAGCGCGCTAAGACAGAACAAACAGAAGCCCAATCGCACAGCTCTGACTAACAAATAAATTTATCACGCTCAGTTTGTACCAACTGGCCCGCCTACAATAAGGGTTTATGAATGTTGTGATGTTCGAAAATAAACACTAAGTTCGCGGTCAGCGCTCGTATAGTTTGTCTTCCTTTGCTTTGTCGTTAAGCAGTGTAACTCCTTAAAATTTATCTAACCGACTTGCCTAAAAGCCACACGTAGCTAAACGCACGACGATATAGTCCCGTCCCCGTTATTGGGCACGCGCCAAGGAAAATAGTTCATCGTTACCATCGCCGTTGTTCAGCCAGCGTATATAGGCTGTTGTCGCGTGTTGGCGTCTATATGTCTTCCAAGTAAAGCTACTAATTTCTGAAATCTGTTAGAGGCACTCTATTGCAATTACTCAATACGTGCCGAACTCACAACACAAACATAGCTTGGAAGGCCATAAAAGTGAATACTATGGAGCAGGCAGTATGCTGCAGCGGATACAATGCAGCATACTGTCGCATGCAGCATATACGATTCAGCATACTATTACGATGAATGATAATAAACAGAGAGAATAACAGCCTTTAACAGTGAATAGCAGCAATGTGAAATTCGGTAAAACATAGCTGCACGCGTGAGGGTTGATCTTAAGAATCGCACCTTTACAAAAGCTGGAGCGAAAACCTTATTGAATGTCTCTATTCCAGACAACCGAACAACTAACCCTAATCTAACAGATACATTCGTCGTCGAGGTTTGCATGGTGACAAGTACCTCATACAATAGCATGTTCAACTCAACAAAAGATCTCGTCGAATACATGGCAGCGATGCTTAATGGGGTGAGTTGCACTGGTTGCACCAACAAGACCACTGCATTTTCCCGCAGACTTTCTACAAACATATGCAGGCGTTCATTCGCTAGAAACTGGAGGGGAAAGTTATCAGATCATAAGTAACGGACGCTGCAAAGACGCAATATAAATGAAATTAAGAGTACCCTAGGCTTTCAACAAAACAGGCCGTGAGTTTCAATTGACTGTTTATTAGAGGGGCACCGCATTTATGTATTATCCTGCAAAGAACGTAGGCTGGAAATGACAAGAAGTGGTGGGAGAACATTTGATCATTTATTTCTCTTCTATTTTTCTAGCATTCGGCAATGCAATTTTTTAAACACAAATTTTCGAATAAAAGAGGACACAATGGCTTTTGTTACATTACTTCTGTGTTCGATAGCAAGTACAGTGGAACCCCGGTGATACGATCACGGCTCGTACGAATTTCGGGGTGATACGAATTTTTGTCTGGTCCCGGCCAAGGCCCATTTGCCTGCAATGTAATCGAGTGTGGTTGTTGCGAAGCGATTTTCACCCCATGACGTTTGATACCAACGTAAACTACCGCGCTGGTACGAACAGGCGCTACGAACAGGCTGTCGCGGAAGACAAGGCAATCACGCGCGGGCACGGGAACCAAGCGCGGGCATGCACGCGCACACCTGCCAACACTCCGATTCCAACGGGAGGTTCCCGAATTTCGAGCAAATCTCCCGATTGTGCGGGCACAGCTGTAAATCTCCCTAAAAACATCCCCAACACCACCGCGAAAAAAAATAACAACAAATGCCAGTGGTTCTAAAATTATCTGGCCATTACCAATGGCATGCAATGTGCTCCTTAGGTCACTTTCCCCGCAGCGGTCTGGTGTCATGCAAAAAAGCGTACTACAGTTTGGAAGGGGCGACTAGGTTTCACGGGTCACAACAGAGCGGGTTGATTATTTGACACGTGCGAACGCGTCATATATTTACGAGTACGTATGATTGCTGACATCTAAAAACTTTATTGGCGATAATTCAGAGCTCTTCATGACGTTGTTGTGGCCCTGTGAAGCAATAAACGAAAACGTGCACCAGCTTTCTTTTGTCGTATATTATTTTCCGTGTTTTCTGGTGATACGAATTTCGGATGATACGAATATTTTTGATGGCCCCGCGAGATTCGTATCATCGAGGTTTCACTGTATATGACACTCTCGGCTGCTTTTCCCGTCGGTATCCGTGTTGCCGTACATATATATATGCATATACTTACGAAAATTGAATATTTTTTACTGGTTAACGTTACGGCCGTGGCACGGCCTTCGTGAATGAAAAGAAGTACAAGCATGTGGCCGCTTTTATGGGCATGAACACATGGGTACAAAACACGTGAGATCAACACATGAATGTTTAAAAGGATCAAACCAACCATGACAACAACACCAAAACAAGGAGAAAACAAATAAATAAAAAAAAACAGTTAAAAAATTTAATACAGTAGGCTGGATCACAGACATGAAAAGGCATTTATAACGATGAGCCATTGACCACAGTAGTCACGATGATTGTACATGAAAGAACAAAAAATGATAGCGATTGTTCTATAATGAAAACATTCGGCACGATTCATTAAATATATAGCAAAAACGCTATCAGCGCATCACAGAAAGGCACGACACTTTTCCTACGCTATCGCTGATGCCGGATGACACACTGTTGAATTTGTGGATGAAAAAAGATTCTCTAATTTTGCGATCATGGTGCGATTTGAAGCCTGATTGTAATAGCGTCACCATGATCTTGTCAAAGGAATGACGTGGCAGATGTGACATGTTTAGACAATGGGAGATGTGGCAAACTGTTAACGTGTGCTCCGTGATTTTGCTCTACCCCAACCTCCATAGCTTGGGGTAGACCAAAATTAGTAAGAGAGGGTAAGAGGGCTGGACGAATATGTCTGGCAGGTCATGGCATGAATAACCTGAAAATCTGGTCGCGTACGTCGTAAAACTTTTGCCGCCAGACAGGTATGACACTACCCGTATACCATGGGCCGCGCTATGCGGGTATGGGTCAAAGTTATTGACAGTTTATATCTACCCAGGAACAGTAAGAAAGGATCTTGGTAAATTAAATGCGAGAGCGTTAAGAAAGCTCACATCGGCAGCGTTTACCCGATTAATGCAAATAATAACTAGCGTCCCAGATGGAATCGAACGGAAGCATTGTGGGTGGCAATCAAGTATTCCTACAAAGAGCCATCCAGGTCTCGATACAGTGTTGCAAAAAGGCCCTGCGCAGGTGTTATGTTATTGCAGCGTCAATGTGTTTTTAGTGCTGTTAGTAGTTTTTTAAAAGTTACATATGTACTCGGCCCTCAAGAGCTCGGAATATCAGCATCAACTTTGGAAGGAAGGAAGGAAGAGGAAAAGGAAGGAAAGGCGGGAAGGTCAACCAGACGCGCGTCCGGTTTGCTATCCTACACTGGCGGAAGGGGAATGAGGGATTAAAAGATAGGGAGAGAGAAAGAAAAGAGCATACAAAGAACACTGCTGCGTTTTATGGTACTGAGGGCAGGATCTCGGGCGCATGACGTAGCACTGTGGGTAGACGAGTGACGGTGCCTACTGAAGGCTTGCGAGTACTGGACGTAGACCATCCAGCACCTGTTTTACGGACTGAGCGTATGGTAATTTGAGCTTGCCGACGATCATAGAAAGAGTGTCCAGGAGTGACTGAAGAACTATGACGATTGCTTTGTCTTCTTCAGGCAACTGGTCAGTCGTTGATTCAGTGTTATCCGTTACCGACGTACACAGTGACTCTGCATGTCGTTGCGACTTCGGCAACGAAGGCCAAGCTGCGTCAGATGTGTCCATGCCTTCCTTAGTGTTGTCGTTTACGCCGGCCGTCACGCATCCGTGGGACTGTGGCTTCGGTAATGTAGGCCAAGTGGAATTCGCACAGGCCGTGAAGGGTCCGGTTGACAAGGTAGCCAGTGAAGCAGGGCGTTCAAGGGGGCGCTGTAAATGCGGAGGCATTGGTTTTCTTAGAACCTCGGCGCCGATGTCGCCGCTTTCTGATGGTTTCGGCAGCCTCGTGATGTGTTGTATGGTCCCTTGCGATTTGTTTCAATACAGCAATTTCCCTCTTCATTTTTGGGCACTCTCTTGAGGAAGCTTTGTGAGGTCCACTACAGTTTGAACACTTCAGGACATTGGCTATACAATCGTCGGCGCAATGAGCTTCAGCGCAGCGAGAACATACTGGCCTATTTTCGCATGCGGTTCTCACGTGGCCTAGTTTCATGCAGTTGTGACATTGTAGTGGTTTCGGCACAAAATGTCTTACATAATGTCGGAAGTGGCCCACCTTTACATAGGACGGTAGACAGTTGCCTTTGAAATCTATTTTCACGCAGCGTGAGGTACCCAAACGAGCAACCTTGGCGATGATGGTAGCTTCGTTGGCTGGTTTGACCAGGCCACACAAGTCGGAGCTGGGAATCGCAGCGTCAACGTCGTAGATGACACCGGAGACGACGTTGGAGACCACTGGGATGCAGGAGCGGACGTTGATTCCATCCAGCGCTGTGACGTTTCGTAGTGTGTTGAGTGCGGTTGCACGCGAAACATCAATCGCCACGATGTTCTTACGCGGGTTCATTCGGATGTCGATGATTTCATCTGGCACCAGTCTCTCGAGCAGCGCCGAAACACATTGCCTGTTGAGGCGCTTCATGTTGCCGTTGGGGTCAACAGGGACGAAAATGATGGTGTTGACTTCGGGCCTTCGCGTCGCTCCTTCATTCGGTGTGTTCGCGGATGAGGAGGCCCTGGGGTAACGTCTCTTTGCCTTTCGGCTCGTTACAAGTTCGAAGTCGTCGTCAGGTGGCCCCTCGCCTGTCAGTGAGTAGACATCAGTGTCCTCGCTGTCGCATTATGGGCCCGCCCGCTTCCTGGACGTGGCCATCGCGACGCCGCAGGACCTGGCAGATATCCGAACTGGTCCTTGTTCATCGCCGATGAACGCAGTGGTAGGCTTCACGAGGTTCACATATTATTGCGCAAAAAAGGCAAGAGACACTCGAACAGCGTACTGCTAGGCAGACACTTCGTCGTCGTCCTCCCATCAACTTTGGGCTGTCCAGAGAGCTTGCGGTGCGACGGTTAGGCTAGGTTCAACTGTTCCCACGTGGGAGCGGCCCGCGGTGTCACCCTAAGGGTTGGCACTTTTCCGGATCTTTAAATAAACTTCTTCGTACCGTACCGTACATACGTACTCCTATGAAACAGGCGTCACGTCTGGTTAACGTCAATGATATACTTAAGCGCTATGCGCTGAAGCTTGTCTACGTAGCACTAGCAAGGGCTACCATCCTCGCGAGCACAAGCGCTACACATCAGCTTACCGCTTCTGGTGTTGGTAATACACATGTTGATGTTGGTATCATTACGCAAGCGTAAACAACTGGTTGTATAAAACATAAGCGAATATTCAACATATATCTGACCATACACCATTTGTCCATATCTTTAGCGTGACGTTGTAACGTTTCGATCAATAAAATATTCCAGGACAGTTGCCTTCCCTCTGCATGCTATCGCATAACATCGATACCCATGTTACGTGGGATCTGCAGAATGTTTTAAAAAGCTTTCTATCATGATTAATAAACAAACTTATAAAGTTCCAACGAAAGCAGTTTGCTTTCAGCCATTTTATTTACATTCTTCCCGTCTTCTTCTACCTCCTCTTCTAGGCTCCTCTTTTCCGCCTTCTCCAACCAATTCTCTTGGATCACTACATCCTCCCAGGCTCCTGTTTGCATCTCTCCGGAGACGGTATGGAAGTATATTGGAGAGTGACGCCTCTTCGATCTTGCCGCGAGGTCCCTGGTAGAATACTGTCTTCAGTATGCCTTGTTGTTTCGCGATCTTCGTGACGAAGTAGGGACCCGTGAACGGAGACTTCGAGTCGAGACCTTTGCGCACAAGAATCATGCTTCCAGGTGGCACATCGGGTATCTCTGATCGATGACGCTTATCGAAGTTCCTTTTCATTGTTTGGCGATATCGTTGTTTCTGTTCTTCCGCCATAGGTCTTTCCTTGAAAACGATCTTGTCGACCAAACCAAGCTCTTGATCAGCAGGCAACCAGCTTGATTTTCCGAAAGCCGCGAAGTTGGGACTGCATCCAAGTCCTGCAGTATAGGAGCGATTGTGATGGGATACAGCCGCCTCCAGAGCGCATTTCCACCCGCCTTTGAAGTCTGGGTACAAAGACAGAAACATCTTTAGGTCCCTAATCACCCTCTCTGCAAGGGAATTAGCTTCAGGGTGGTATGGTGCTGGGAAACGTAATTTAATGCCTCTTTCTTCTGCCCATCGTCGAAGCTTCAGACCTCGAAAAGCTGGTCCATTGTCGGCAACTATAACTTTGACATCCTTGAACACATTCCGCTGCAAGAGTGACATCACTGAATTCGAATCTTCACGGCCGGCCTTAGCAGCAACATAGCGTGTGCACTCATCCCCGGCAACCAAAAACGCTTGCGTTTTTCGCACGCCCTCGCCTTTCTTCTTGACTTCCGCAAAGTCGAGGTGAAGTACTTCAAAAGGTACCTCCGAGTACACCGGCATTACCATTTTATTCCCTCTTGGCCTAAACTTTGCTTTGAAAACCTGGCATTCGTGGCATGTCTTAAAGGAGCACTGACACAAAAATGTTGCACCTTGTTTTTTTTGTTGCAATAGGTAGCTTACGACCCACTTATCACGGCTGGAAACCTCGTTTGCGCGAGTGCGCGACGGTTAGTTATTTACAGACGTTTTTAGAGCGCCCAGTCGCAGTTTCGGTTTCAAAGAGCATCGAGCTAGTCAGGAGCAGTTCCGGTAGCAAGATAAACGCAGCTGGCCACGTGACCACGCAGAACTGTGACGTAGGCGGCGCGCGCGAGAGCGGGCGCCGCCTACGTCAGGCACGGAGGAAGAAATCGCAGGTAGCGCAAGGGCACAACCAACAACCAGCCAACACAAAATCGTGACGCAGTTTGTTTACATTGCTACCGCGTTGATGTCGGCGTCGCGAGGGGCTCGCATCTCGCTCAGTCGTGCGGCATGCACTTTGAAATTGATTTTAAATATGTTCTGGGCTATATTTGCCCTTGATATTTCGTAGGCGTTGTCTATGTCTCCACATACATCTATTTCACTCATTATCTCGCCTTCGAAATTTTGTGTCAGTGCTCCTTTAATGTAATTAGCGACATCCGCTTTCATGTTCGTCCAAGTGAACCTTGCAGTGAGCTTTCTGTACGTCCTCCAAAATCCATCATGTCCTCCAGATTCTGGACTGTTATGGTACAGCCTCAGAATAGCTTGCACTTCTGTCGCAGGCACGTGTACCTTTCCGTGTGGGAAGACACAGGAAAATGTCAATTTTCCTGTACCTTCCCACAGCCTTATAAAGTTGACGTGTTCAGCTTCACTTTCTTGGGGTATATGTAGTCTGGACAAGGCATCGGCATCCTGGTGATTTTGTCCAGGGCGATGAGCTACCTCGAAGGTGTACTGTTGGATCTCGCTTGTCCATCGTGCAATTCTCCCCTTTGGCTGTGCGAGATGAAGCAGATAAGTCAAGGCCTGGTTGTCAGTGAACAATTTAAAACATCGGCCTTCCAAGTATGTCCTGAAATATCTCAAGGCCATCACAACTGTTAGTGCTTCTTTTTCGGTGGTGCAATAATTAACTTGGGCTTTCGTAAGCGTGTACGAAAAATAACCGATTACTTGCAGTTGTCGGGACGCCGGCTCCTTGTCATCTCTTTGGTAAAGAACAGCTCCAGTTCCGTAGTGTGAAGCATCGGTGTAGAGCTGGAAGGGTAAGGTGAAATCCGGAAGCGTTAGCACAGGGTCAGAAGAAATGATGTTAACCAGTTCCAAATAGGCTCGTTCGCATTCGTCAGACCAAAGGAACGGGACGCCTTTCTGGGTTAAGGTGGTGAGGCACTTCGTCTTCTTAGCGTAGTCTTTTATAAATGCTCTGAAATGTCCTGCAAGACCTAAAAACACACGAAGAGAATGTACGTCATGGGGTTTCGCAAGGGACCTGATTCGCTGCACACTTTCTTCCTTGGTACTCTTCGTCTTGCCGTCAAAGCGCCTGCCGAGAAATACTACGGTCCGGCAAAAGAATTCACTCTTTTTTGCATTAATTTTTAGTTGTGCATCACTGAGCGCTTGCAGCACTGCCGACAGGTGAATTGCATGGTCGTCTCTGGTCCTTGAATAAACTAAGATGTCGTCAACGTACGCATTGCAAAACTTCCCAATAAAATCTCTCAGTACAGAGTTCATCATTTTCTGGAAAAATGCACCAGAATTCTTCCACCCAAATGGGAGCCGGTTGTATTCGTACACATCAAATGGTGTAACGAACGCTGTAAACTTCTTTGTGTCTTCCCTCAGAGGTACCTGCCAATATCCTTTGCACAAGTCTATTCTGGAAAACCATTCACACCGGCCGGTCTCATCAATTATCTCATCGATTCTTGGCATTGGGAAAGGAAACAGGTCCGTCTGCCGGTTGATGAGCCTGTAATCTGTGCATAACCGGAACGACCCATCTTCTTTAGGCACGATCGTAATTGGTGACGCAAACGAAGACGTGGATGGTCGAATGATGCCCGCGTCTAGCATGCCTTGAAGCTCCTGTCTTAACCAAGTCTTCTTCTCGTGGCTCAGGGCATATGGCTTCTTTCTTACGACGTTTTTGTCACGTAGTTCGAAGGGAACTTCGATTGCTGTGGTAGCAGTAGGATAGGTACTCACTGAAATGAGTTCCGGGTACTTCAATACGACTTCCTCGGCGCACTTTACAATTTTAGGATTCGCTCCTCTAATATTGGAGCAACTTTCGACATTGTCAGTTGTTATGACATCGTTCCACAGTATGTTTATTTTCAGAAGTTTCAGGTCGGGTCGGGACAGAAGAAAATCAAAATTGACACCCGACATTACGAGGCTTTTCACCCGTACTACCTGGCCTCTGAAGCGAACTTCTGCGTCGGTCCATTTCGTGAACTCCCTGCACGTTCCGTCATAGCTACACACCCTAATTGGTTTTCCTGGACAAATGTCATCTTTAGGCACCATCTTCTCGTTAATCAGGCTCACTGAAGCACCTGTGTCGATCAGCGCTGATATGTTCGAACCATTGACGATCAACGCAGTGAAGAGGATGTTCGGGCTTACAATAAAAACGGTTTCTCGCCCCAGTACATGTCCCTGCAAACAGTTATGCGATGATTCTCCAAGTGATGCGTCAGTCTCATCGAAGTGATGTGACGGCCGATCTGTCACGCAATTATTCGCAAGCGGCAAGACACATTTTCTAGAAGATCCTGCTTCGTTTGGCTGTGGTGGTGGATCTTCCAACCGAATTGTATCTGTAGAGTCAGAACTAATGTACTTCAAACCATGAAGCAGCTCCTCAGACGTTAGGGGTGCCTTGAGTTCCATTTGCATCCTACTTTCTTTCTTCATCCTCTGTATTATAAGTGGCACGATGCATGATTCTGGAAGGTTCGGATCGGCGTAATACAGCAATTGATCTTTTACGAAGAAATAGTCGACTAGGTTTTCACTGTTTTGCTCATACTTTATGGCTTTGTCCCACAATTATACTGCGTTCTTTCTGAAGACACTGATGCAGCTATCCTTCCATGATTGCCATGTATCTTCTTTATGTTGGGCATAACGCAAGTAAAACCATTGTTTGGCATTTCCAGAAAAGCATGCTCCCATATTTCGTATTTTGTCGCAGTCCGTGTACCAACGATTCTGTTCACATGCACACTCGAATGTGTTGAACCAAGAATCGACACTGGAACTGCCGTCAAAGATGTCCGGGTTTACTGTCATATGACGAGTCCTGTCTGATGCCAGAACCGTCAAGAGTGCTTGTTGGTGCTGTTGTTGCTGCTTTTGCAACCAAGTGAATTGAGAGAGCACGTTCGACCAGCTTGACGTATCTGTGATTGCATCAGAATGGCTCGGCGGTTGCCCCTTAATCGTGTCTTGCTTTTCCCAGGCTTCGAACTCCGAAAAGGTACATTAACCTTCACAGTACCTCTGGCGATGACGTCGCTGATTGGCTCTTTGGCACTGGTGGCGATGGCTTCGATTCGACCAGGTGTCGTCATCTCTTCTGGCGCCGCAACGAAGTTCTCGCCGTCTAGCTCGTAGCCTGCAATCAGTGGCTGGGCGTCCCGCTGTGTGAGGTAGACGGTCACCAACATCTTCCGGATCCTGTCAAAGGCTGCGCCAAATATAAAGTTTCAACGAAAGCAGTTTGCTTTCAGCCACTTGATGATGATGATGATGATGACCTCTTGCTGATGGCGCTCACCCACAAAGGGGGGATGGGCCAAGAACCGGGCGGCAGGATCTTTGAGTTTAATACATAATACGCTAAAATAAGCGCTGTAACTTTAGACTAAAAAGGAAAAAAAAACATACCTAATCTATGGAAATTCCGTAGGGCAAAACGTGAGACTATTAGATGGGATGTGTGACGGAAGTAATACCAGGTTGTAATTAATAATGAAAATAAGCCAATATAACCTAGCATGGTGATCTTTTTGTTTTATACATGTAATCTATTATTGCCCATTTATTGTTGACCGTGTTTGTTTTTTTTTCTCTACTTTTTCAGTTTTCCATGTCTGTGCTATTTCTGCTCCGTGTATACCGCTCTACCGATGTGTACGGGGGGGAAGGGAGCTTCGTCAAGCCGCAACTGAGCGGCTTTTTTTTCCCTTCTCCGCAGCCATGTATTTATTTATACATGCCTGAAATAAAGAGTCAGACTCAGACTCAGACTAATCGAACACCGCAGAGTAGACCTCCCTGTGGCTATATCCTAATGTAATTCCACCAAATGATAAAATTAGTGCAGCATTGATTTGTAATCCTAACTTTTGAAGGGGGAGCGACGAAGTATCTCTTTCTCTGTTTAGAATACCGGTGACAGAATAAAAAGAAATGTTCTATTGTCTCTATTTCACCACAAAACTGACATAATGGTGAAGCACTGAGTCCAGCTTTGTGTAAGTAATATTTCAACTGAGGAATTCTGCAGCGTAGTCTGGTGAAAGTAACTTCTACTTGCCGTGATACACACCACTGCTTTTCCAGCAGAATCTTAGATGTGCGAAGTCGCTGAATTGATCCAATGTAATTTGGCTCTTTCATTATGCAGACACGCACTTCGAAATCTTATTGCTGTCGCGTAATCCATATCGGGCATAATTGGTGTTATGGGTCCGCTTAGAGATAGTTTGGCTAATGAGTCCGCCATCTCATTCAGATATAATCCGCAGTGGCCTGGTACCCATAGCAACTGAATTTTTCGCAGATTTGTCGGTATTAACTGTTGAAACATATTACTGAGTGGTAAGTTTGTTGCCGAAGAAAGCGCAGAACATACTGAAAGAGCATCTGTAATTATAACTGCTTCTGATTCGCTTGAAGGAAGTTTTCGTAGAGCCAGAACAATAGCAAATAATTCTGCAATGAATATAGGTGTGTAATCGGGGAGTCGAACAGGAAAAGACCAGTCAAGAGAAGCAAAGAAGATGCCTACCCCAGACTTTTCGTTTAATACGGATGCATCAGTCGCAATTATATTGTTATTTGTCAAGTGTTCAATGTAATCTTGGAGCTGATCATTTAAATACCGTGATGACATTTGTTTCGCTTTCGGAGGAAAAATATTATCAAATTCAATGTGAAGATTTGAATGGATTGTGCGTGTTGAGCCAATATCTTTAATTTTTATTTTCAATGGTTCTAGCAGCGCCTGAACGAATATAATCTGTGGGGTGTGTAATCACGACCACTGTTTTTCAAAAAATAAGCTCGGATCTTTCATAAAAACGTAAAGTAACTGACTCTGAGGCGAATTATATTTGTTTAAAAAGGTTTGAACTGTAAGTATCTTGAATCTGCTCATCAAAGATGGTATTCTCGCTTCGACATACAACACATTATTTGCCACATACTTGGGAAGTCCTAGGCACAATCGCAACGCTTCCCGTTCTAGTAGTATTAAGGGTCTCATTTTATAAGTCGCGCTCCCAGAAAATAATACGCACCCGAATTCCATAATAGGCCGTACATACATTTTATAAATCATTATCAATGTATTTCTTCAAACCCCGTTTTCCTGTTTGTAAGCTTACGCAGCCACCCCATGGCTCTTGTTGCCTTAGAGCCAACTTGTTCAATGTGACTTCTCCAATTTAATGTTCCATTATATATGATGCCTAAGTATTTAAGGGAATCAACTTGGGGAATGGTTTCTTGACCATACATTAGTGAGATGTTGACCGGGTCTCTAAACGAAAACGCGAGAAGCGCGCTTTTGTTGACATTTAACGTCATATGAATATCCTCAAGCCATGCTTCTAACATATTTATATAATTTTGTAATGTCTGGTAAAGTGAGTGCAGATCACTATTTGATGCGAAGAACGCAATGTCGTCCGCATACACGTATAATTGAATATCGCGATGAGTTGGAATGGAGCTCATGAAAATATTGAACAGCACAGGTGATAGAACTGACCCCTGTGGAACACCACGTTTCTGCTTATATCTGTTAGAAGAACATCCCCCCTTGAAAGCAATAAAATTCTCTTTCCTTTAAAAATTCTTCCCGTCTTCTTCTACCTCCTCTTCTAGGCTCCTCTTTTCCGCCTTCTCCAACCAATTCTCTTGGATCACTACAAAACTTAATATAGCAAATGCAATTAGAAAATATAAATTTATTGCACTCAGACAATAGGCGCTAATTCTAACTCACCCGATCTCTGGAATATTTGGTTTCATGTGTTCGATATCTCTAAGGGAAATGGGCAAGGTATACAGCTCCTCACTCAGTGCCTATGTTCCTCTTATAGGTTCAGCTGCGGTATGCTGACATGGAAAATCCGAAAATAATGTTTCAACTCAATCAACTTCAGGTGGTTGAGGTAAGGCACTTGTAATTACCAGGGCTGGGCAGTATCGCGATACAAGATTATCGCGATGGTATCTTAACGATACTTTTGGGTATCTGTAGCTCTGTATTGAGATAAATTTGAAAATTTTATTTGCATCTCAGTAGTGAAATTCTTTTACGATGCATCTTTTGTATCGCGATACTGGGCAGGACATGGGTATCTCGTTACTCTTTTTTTTGGCAATCATGTGATGTATTGCAAAATTGTGCAAGGAAGACGTGTTTTTTAGGCTGCGGCGGCTGTAGCTGAGACGGCAACGGCAGCGAAGGGCTCACGAAACGCACATAATGGCCTACGTCAGAGAAGAAGGGCTTCGTACCTAAATAACCCGACAATAGATATAGCCATGCTGCAGGGCTTTCCGTCCATGAATCCGGTACTTATTACATATAACTCGAACATGTGCTCGTATGCAGCGCTAGGCTAGGCGCTGTGATGAGTGTGGTGCGCGTTTGAATTGTGCGCCTTTGAAAAGGGCGCTTTTAAAAAAAGGACGACGGAAAAACGTGCGCGAGCGGAGATGAGCGCAGCTTCGAATGGAAGACGACGACGACGACGAATAACTTCTGAGAGCGCGAGGCGCAAGGAGTCGTCATGAACGTGGCCCAATCAGGAAACACCACGAAACTTCACCATAGCCAATTAGGAGTGGACAAGTGTGCCCGACAAGAGAAGCAGCCTGGGCTGGGGAAGGACAGGAGAGTTACAGCGGAACGAGGCGAGTGGAAGGTCGTCACCGTGGCTTCAACCGGCCGGAGCCTCCTGCCGTCCCGTTCCCGTGCGTGGAGACCTGAGCAGCATAGGAACTCCACCTCAAGGCCTACGGACTTCGGCGCCGACAGGCAACGTAGCAGCAGCAGTCGGGCTACGGGCCCGAGCTGTGCGTCCAGCTGCCTGGTCTGACTTCCTCTGGTGTTTCAACGCGTCGCTCAACAGCCACCGCGTCTCCTTGTCCATAGCAAACCCGCCTGAGATCTACAAGCCGGAGCCACCGCGTTCCGGTAGCGCATGCCTCGGCCAGCCCGCAACTTCTTGGTGAGACCGAACTCGCACTCTTCCCCGCTCCGCCGCTCACCTGCGTACGAACTAGATGGTCTAGTTTAAGGCTTTGAACTTTAGTTCCGTGTGTGTTTAGAAGTTCTTTACCGTGTGTGTGTTTGTTAACCTTTGGTGTGTTTGTTAGTGTGCGAATTTTCTTCGCTTTACTCTTATTAAATTTTTTTGTGTGTGTTGAAACAATTGGCTTTGTCATTCTCAGAACTCTCAGTGGCTCAGCCCTAGAGTGCAAATACAAGCAAAAGAAAGAACCTGGATCACAAATTCGGGTGTCTTGTGGTTTTGCCGAACCGATGCTGTCTGGAAGACAGCCCATTTAGGAAGCTGCTGTTGCTTAAGTGCAGTTAATGTAATACTCTTCTAAGCCAAACAGATATTGCGTGCAAAATAAAATTATACTTTTTCTAAACTCGCTGGTACCACTATATGGTTCGAGAGAGATGTGCTGCAGTATCATTCACGATATTTACGACATGCTGTACTTTAATAAATGTCTTTGCAGAGTATCGGCATCAGCGAAATAACAAAAATTTTTGAATACATGTATTCTTGTATCTGTATCCGGGATAATTTTTCGTCTTTTTGCAAAAGTATCTCCGATATATCCCGCAACTTTAAAGACAAATGTATCCCAGTATCTGTATTTTAGGCTTCTGACACACGTATTGCGATATTTTTAGTTATGAACATTTTTCTGAGTATGTCTGCCCCGCTCTGGTAACTACGAGAGAGAAAAAAAAATTACTTGCCCCTATTTCACCTATTGTGAAGATTGAGAAACAGCGGAGCTGCGGTTCTCCTGTGTTTCTCTTGTGATTACCGCTTCGTCCGAAACGGAAGCAGTTACGCCCCCTATTTGTGTATCTGGGAAGCGGATTTTTTAGGGACGAATATTTGGCATTATTCACGCTCGAGCCGCATTTCCTGGTTTCACTTGCGGCTACCACTTCGTCCGCGACCTGTATATGCAACCTTTAGGTAGCTGCAGAGTTGCCAGATGCCACCGAGCTAACAAGCAAACAAACGCGGCATGACTTTCGCGATGAAGCCAAAATTTAATGAATTATCCCATTTTTGAAAATATGTTTATTTGCAATAAAAAACGTCAGTGAAACACGGGGGGGAAGTTGGAAGCACCACTTCAATTATTTAGTACAGTGAAAACATGCACAACTGTGAACGAAAGCACACATTTACTTTTTTAGCCTATGTAGTCTTCAGGGTAGTCTCAATTCGGTTGAATGCGCGTTCTCTAGTAAAAGATTACATTACATGTTGATTCTCCCAACGTATATTTGATTTCATCACTCCGCTACTCAGTCATCATCAAACGTGCTATTGCTGAAAGTGATGATCACTAAGATAACTATATCTCCTCGAAAAATGCAAATAAGCCCTCCCCCCCCCCCCCCCCCCAAAAAAAAAGAAAAAGCAAAAAATGCCCCCCACCTCCCCGAAGGGAATCGTGAGGAAATGCGAATGCATTTCGCGCGCGCTTCGCTCCATTTGTATATACGTGCGAGCGAGCGGACGGGAGTGTGAGGCGCAGGGAGGAGAGAGAGCGAACGGCGAGAGAAGGAGCGGCGAAGCACTGCACCTACCCTCTGCTACACTCTCCACACATGTGGGAGCTCCACCGAGCTTCCGCGATGCGAGCGCCCTCACACACCAGAGCGCGCTCCTCCTCTCCACTCACTCTCCGCTACTCCGCCCGCACCAGCTGCTCCGGTTGCTAGGGGCGAGGATAAGCGCGCGCGCCCGCAGCTGTTGCTATGGGAGAGGGAGTGAGAGCGGAGAGATAAAAAATTACACCATCTTCCGCTAAAGGGAACCATGTGTAGATGTGAAGCAGCGGGCGCTAACGCTTACACTGGCGGCGGCGTTGACGCTGGCGCTCATCGCAGCGTTGCGCAGGAGAGAAAACTGGGGATGCGTAAAGCACGCAGCGATGGAGCGGTGTTTCCTAGTGGAACATGCCAATCGCCGCTAATGTGCAGTGAGAGACAGAAGACTCCGACTGGACACAGAGACTCCCAGTCCGCTTTTAGTTAACGCGCATGCTGCGAATTTTTATTGTTCAACAACGCACAGGAGAAATCTCCCACCGGCACCACCATGGAGGTCAAGATCCATTGCCATATATACGGGGTAGCCAGTGAACGGTTGTGCAGCGCGAGCAGTCGGTTTTTAAATGCGAAACATTTCTTAGCGAACTTCGGCGACTTTGAGCGTATCTATCTATCAATCTATCTATCTAGCCGCCTACGACTTTGTGCTGTCCTGGCTATATCCTTAACGCGATTTATACCAAAATTGGGATGGCATAACATAACTGTATGACAAACATGAATGACTGGTCATATCATGAAAATCATGACTAACTTGTCATGAAAACTATGATTTACGCGCCATGGCCATAGTGCTCCTGAGGCCGTTTTCTTAATTTGATATATCCAAAAATTGGTACGATGACACATTTTTTGCATGACCAACATAAATGCCAGGCGGCAATATGAAAACCATGACCTGCATGTCATGTACAACATGTCATGAGCAACATGAACAGGGCCGTTTCGCTAGCTTGATATACACCAAATTTGGTATTGCGTGACGTGACTGTATGACGAACATAAATGCAAGTGGTAATATGGAAATCATGACATGTCATGTGCAACATGACTTGCATGCCACGGTGATGACACTCTCGGGACCGTTTCGCTAGCGTGATATACACCAAATTTGGTATTAAGTGATGTGACTGTATGACGAGCATAAATAACAAGTGGTAATATGGAAATCATGTCATGTGCAACATGACTTGCATGCCACGCTCATGACACTCTCGTGGCCGTTTCGCTAGCTTGAGATACACCAAATTTCGTATTGAGTGACGTGACTGTATGACGAGCATAAATGACAAGTGGTAATATGGAAATCATGACATGTCATGTACAACATGATTTACATGCCACGCTCATGGCGCGTTGACGGCCGTTTCGCTAGCTTGATATACACCAAATTTGGTATTGCGTGACGTGACTGTATGACGAACATAAATGCCAAGACCTAATATGGAAACCATGACATGTCATGTGCAACATGACTTGCATGCCACGCTCATGCTACTCCCGTGGCCGTTTCGCTAGCTTGATATACACCAAATTTGGTATTCAGGGACGTGATTGTATGAAGAGCATAAATGACAAGTGGTAATATGCAAATCATGACAAGTTGTGTGCAACATGACCTGCATGCCATGCTCATGACACTCTCGTGGCCGTTTCACCAGCTTGATATACACGAAATTTTTAAGGCGAAAGCCTTTAATGTCTCATGCTCACGTCCGTCCGTGAGGTCGTCCCTCCAACCGTGCCCTGGCACGGTGCCAGTTGGGCGCCGGGGCGCGCAAACGGACGCCGGTCGCGTTGGACCCTACAGCGCTTTGCTTGCGTAGCGTCGCTGGGCCCAGAGTCTCTAATCATGCAAGGAAGGGGATGCGGGCATCACGTTCCAAATTGGCAAAGTGTCCGTCAAATTAAACGCTGGAACGCGGATGGCGTCTGCACGATGCGCAGAGCGCGACAGTACGAACGCATGCGAAACGGAGGCAGATTGGTCTCGCGTATCGCTGCGATTCGACGTAAAAATTAAGCGAACATAAGTGGCACGTGGTAACATGAAAATATTGGCATGCATGTCATCTACAATGACATTGAAATGCCACTCTCATGGTGCGCTTGCATCCAGTTCACTAGCTTGATATACGCCAAAATTTGTATTGCGCGACGTGACTGTATGATGAACATAAGTGACAGGTCCTAACATGTAAATAATGACATCAGCATGATTTTCTCCTTGCTGGTTGCTTCGCATTATAGCGATTCCCACATTGCGTAGGATCTGCCGGTTTTTTTCAACCAAGAAACTCGCTAGCAGACGCCGCCTGTGTCGGCTTCCCGAGGCGAGAGAGGGGTGGGGGGGGGGGAGCGTAGGAGAGGAGAGAGAGGGGGGGCTCGCATGCGCAGTGGGAGTGTGGACGCCGCGGGCAGAGATGCCTAGAGGAGGGAGGGGGGAGCGTAGCAGGGGGAGAGAGGAGGGGAGGCGCAGTGAGGGTGTGGTTGCCGCGGGGAGGAATGCCTAGAGAAGAGAGAGGAGGTTTTTTATTTTTATTTTTTTGAAAGGGTTTGCGCATGCGCAGTAAGGGTGGTCACGCCGCACACCACCACCACCGGATTTAGCTTCGCCATAAGATGCTTCACATCTAACACCTGCCGGCGCTCACCTCCTCAACCTATCCTCCTGCTCCTCCTCCGCGGACAACGCCGTACAACGCCGTACAACGCCGGATGCCTGACATAGCCCGACTATGAAATGCATTCGCATTTAAAACGCGACAGGCTACAGGAAATCTCTACAAGTGACTCGGCGAACAAAAGACGCCCAAATCCGCTTATTATAGCGGATCTGGCTGCTCTACATAGCAGAGTTGCGCGTAGGCCCGGCTAGCAACGAGAGATTTACGGGGAAGCCGCACTCTGTACTTGCAGGCGACATGCTTACAGGGCAATCACCAGGTTTGACAATTTTGTTCTGACGACGCAAGGCATACACTGGGCGTTCACGATCCCGTCTGCCAAAACTTGCAACACTACGCGCCGCGGAAAGGAGTCAAATTTCAAGCTGAACGCTGCTTATCCGTCTTCTTGCGGGCGCGCGCTCAGAGAAGGAGGGGATGACGTACACGATGGAATGGCCCTGCCTAGACCAGGGCCTAAACGGTAGTACTGTGACGCTGCTCCTCTACGTAGACGAATGTGCCCTGACGTTGCCCACAGTAGCACGTGACACTTCGATATTTATTTGACACGACGTGTAGTTTGTGTAATTGTTTGCTTGAATAGATTATTAAAACGTGAGAACAATAACAAAACACACAAACGGAATGCGCGCTTGTTTTCTTTTTTTTAATTTCTACTTGGTATCTCAGCGAGTTGCGAGTCTAATATACCACCGTTTCGCATGCGTTCGTGTTCTCGCGCTTTGCGCATCGTGCAGACGCCACCCCTTAACGCGAAACTTTCTACCGCGTTTCAGCGCTGATTAGACTTATTTATCCTCCCGCGTCTAACTATACTCCATCTCACAATTACCTTGCAGCACTGCCGAAGCTACGAGGAGTAAACAGGCAGTGTCCTTGCGCAGCACATAATATAGTCCCGGGCTTAACTCTCATTATCAACAAGGTGCAATTGCTTTAGCTGTGCATCTCGCATGTCGAGTTACGGCGCTACGTGGCACATTAGGCCCTTCACGCATGCACTTCGAAATTTCTGAAATAATGCAGTGATTACCGGCTGGTAACCGTAATAACCACCCTAACCGCGATGACGCACAGCAACATGGAAGCCCCCATACACCCCAGGCCACCCGCTTCCATCTGAATTCGTGCTTTTTACTGGCTCTCTGCCCGAACAGCAAGAAATAAGTGGCATCATCTGTCATCGCTTAGTCTAATCTAACGCCGAGGGCAAGTAATCAGGTATCTTCTTTCGCTGTTATTTATATCGCTCGTTTGTTTCGGTGCTGCTAGGACTACTGAGGCGATGCCAAGCCGTAAAAGTGGTTTGATGTTAACTGAGCAGATGTCGCCACAACATTAGCGTCGGTGATGCGTTGACGATGCGAAACACCCTGAATGTCTATATTGTTTTCTGTGCCAATCATTTGCTGTTCCACTCAAGAATGGTACGCGATAGCTGCTGAAAGGGCGTCGACCGCGCTGACAAAAAAAAAAAACTCGGTGAAAACGCCAGTATGAACGCTGTTATGAAAAGAACCGCGTTCCTCACAAACGCCAGCGAACACGCCCTGCTCAAGTGGGTTTCTGAACATAAAGGAACAATGAGGTGGCGTTCCCGCAGAGGTTTTTTTGCGTTTTGTACTAATTGGAGGAGTTAGTATCGACAAGGTAGGCGAGCCGACGCCAAAGAGACGACGAGCAGACGACGCGACGCGGACGAACACGTCTCGAGGGGGGCTTTCGCCTTTCCTATTGGCTAACGAGCCCTGCAGCTTCCACAGTGCTGCAAGGTACTTCTGAGATGGAGTATAAATGTTCATGCGGCACACCGCTAGTCTCGCGTCCGTGCAACTGCCGCAGCTTTGATGCTCAGTAATAGGTTGAAACAAGTGGTCGGCGAGGACGCATTCGGCATAGCTTGCACAGCCGAAGCGCAGAGAACGCCGCCACAACACCGCTCGCGTCTTGGGGGTTCGGGCTGGTTCGGGACGCATGCGCTCGTGACATTGTGTGCGCATGACGTGTTCGTGTGTCATGTGATCCTTCCGCTCACGTGCTGAAGAGCGCAGGGAAGGGATTTGGCTTGCGAAGGCTACAAGGGGCGAGCGGCAAGGATTTCAATCTCGCCTTCTCGCATAGTGTTTTTGCACCGCCTCGAAAGATTGGTTTTCTCAGCTGGGCGCTGAGCCATGCTCCCAACTAGGGCTGCAGAAGTTGCGTCTTTTCCTTTCATCAACCTCTCCTCCTCCTCCTCCTTTCTCAGCTTTTAATGGGCAGATGAGAAAAATACTTGTAGCATAATGCTCTTTATTGAGCGCGCACCCACTTCCAGTGTCTAAAATTCGTTATTTCACCTGGTGAGGGGCCCTTTAAGCGTGTCGCCGACCGTCGTGCCTGGCGCGTCACCGATCGGCGATGAACTGCAGAACAAAGAAATACCTGTGGCATAGGAGCACAAAGGCTGACGTCACAGCCTGGGCTGTGCACTTTTGGGAGTCACGCATATTTAGCACAGCCCAAAGGGGATCATAGATGCACCAAGGGCCCTTCAGTGAAGGGGTAGTCCTGTTCGCTGCACTTGCGGCGGGGAGTGTAATAGTTGGCCAGAGCATCAGGTTGTCAACATCCTGACAAGTTATATTGTGACTGAGCATCAGCTTCTCCACAATACACAGTTGCTAGCGGTGTTTGAAAAAAAAATAATAATTAGACGTGCAATTCTTCTACCTAGAGGTAGCAAATACAGGAGCTCTGCCACGACAGAGGGAATTACGCCATCCATGGGTGTATTTGGTAACCGGAGCGTGAGACGCAATCCGGTCACTCATTTGTCGTCAGGCTGGACCCTAGAACAGCTTCGCTGGAAGAATTTTACAAATTTCTGTGAATAACGAGTCTAATATACGTCCTTCAACTACATACATCCCGTATACTTTTGAACAAACACGAAGGAATCTAATGGGTGCTCTCAAACGCGGGATGTGTTGAGACGTTTTGCTATGGATCATAGATTGTGCACCGCGGTATGGTGTCCAGACATTTGGAGAAATTGAAGCAAAATAGGGTTAAGTGAAAGGAAAATCGGGCAATAGGCTGACTTTGTCACCGTGGGCCATATTCGTCCCAGGAATCGGGCAGCGGCCGTTCGCGAAACGTGCCGCAGAGTTGTTCAAGGCTATACAAAAGTGATGCGGGGTCGCCGGTCCGCTTTAAAGGGCCCCTCACCAGGTGACATAACGAAATTTAGTTAGATATTAGAAGTTGTTGTGCGTCGAATGAAGAGCATTATGCCATAAAAATATTTCTAATCGATCCATTAGAAGCTGAGAAAAGCAATGTTTTGAAGCGGCGCGAAACCATGATGCAAGGAGGTGAGCTTGAAACTCTTGCCGCTCGCCCCGTGTAGCCTTGGACAGCCAAATCCCTACTCTGCCCTCTTCGGCACGCGAGCGGGAGGCTCACACGACGCATACTTATGAACACGTCAACCGCACACAATTAGGCGCTGCGCCGTGCTCCCGACCGGGCTGCGGAAATTAGGCGCCTTTTCGTTCTTCGAACCATAACCACCACCACCGCACAAAACGTCACGAACGCATGACGTGCCCGAACCAGCCCGAGCCCCCGAGACGCCAGCGGTGTTCTGGTGGCGTTTTCGGCGCTTCATCTCTGCAAGCTATACCGAATGCGCCTCGCCGCTCACTTGGCTTTCAACCTATTACTGAGCATGAAAGCTGCGACATTTGTACAGGCGCGAGACTAGCGGTATCATCAGCCAGTGTCGCATGAACATTTGGTTAGAAGCGGGAGGATAAATTAGAATGAGCGTTGAAATGCGGTAGTAAATTAGTTTCGTTGTTAGGGGTGGCGTCTGCAAAGCGTGAGAATACGAACGCACACGATACGGAGGCAGATTAGTCTCTCATCTCGCTGCGATTTGCAGTACAAACTAAAAAAGAAAACACGCCGACATTCCGTTTGTGTGTTTTATTATTCCTCTGAAGTTTTATTCATCTATTCAAGCAACAAATTACACAAACTACGCATGTCGCACCGAATAATTATCGAAGTGTCACGCGCTACGGTTGGCGACGTCAGAGCACAGGGGACCGTAGGGGACCAACGTCAAAGCCCTACCAACTACGTAGGGCCATTCCTTCTCGTACGTCATCCCCTCATTCTCTGGGCGCGCGCCCGCGAGAAGGGCAAGCAGCATTCAGCTTGAAATTCGACCCATTTGCACGGCCCGTAGTGTTGCAAATTTTGGCAGCGATGATCGTGAATGCCCAGTGTATGCATTGAGCTCGTCAGCTCAAACTGCTCAGACCTTGTGAAGGGCTCTTTAACGATAACTTCCTCGTAGACTTTATTTGTGCCTCAGAGGTGCTTATTTCATTTGGAGTTCTGTGATGTCACAGCGCTCCAAGTAGTTTTCGCAGCAGAAAAGTTTCGCTGGAGTTCCAGAGAACAACGCTTTGTTTCAAACTGCGGTATCGGCGGACGCCCTCACAGTAAATATTCCCTATGAAATTATCAGCGAATACATGACGGCGCACTACTTCCGCACCAACTCTTAGCCACTACAAATAGATCGCTGATCATGCAGCGCTTCAGCGATCATGATCGCTGATCATGCTCTGCGTCAACACCACGGTGTGACCACGAGCAGTCAAGGGGGTGATGCGGGCTAGTTGGTTTGAGTCAGTTGTAGTCATATTTGTAGCGCAATAAACCCAGACGAAGACAAAAATACAGAACACATACACAGGACGGGCGCTAGACATCAACTGATTTATTACTGAAAAACAACATGGAAAAGCCAAAATCCGTCGGACATGAGCGCATGCGCACCATCACACTTCGCTGGCTTTTCCATGTTCCACCATCAACATGGCTTTTCCATGTTGTTTTTCAGTAATAAATCAGTTGATGTCTAGCGCCCGTCCTGTGTATGTGTTCTGTATTTTTGTCTTCGTCTGGGTTTATTGCGCTACAAATATGACTACAAGTGACCACGAGGCATGTCGCAGATAGAATATGCTTAGGACTGTGCAGCGCTCGCCAAAAGGACAATGGACGGAATAAGTTGACACGACATTCACTGACCATGCATGCGCTGACATGCGCTTAGCATTTCTTTTTAGCAGGGTAGATAGACTGTTGGCTCAGTGCTTAGAAGGCATAGTAGGTCACGCGTAACGGTATGTTGACGATTTTTGGGGGTATTCTTTGAACATCAAGATTACGCGAGACACAGCATAGATAATCTCAAAGTGTTTAAGGAATGCGGGCTTGGGCTTAGATTCATGGTTGAACAGTTGAAAGAAAAGTTTATACAGTTTCTAGGCCTGAATATGAAATTTTCGCCCGTTCATGTGTGTTGGCGATAATTTCCAAGAACCATGAAATCATTTCAGGTATAGCCATTTCATCTCGAGCCATTCTAAGCTTATTAAACAGGGAATAGCCCTCTCGTACCTCCGCTCTGCCTTAGAAATAACACGCGTACATGGTCTCCGCTAGTGTTTTGACGAAGAAGCGGCTAGACTAAGAAGAGCAGGATTCTCGGATGTCGCCATCGCTAAGGCATGCGAAAAAGTCAGTCCAAAAAATTACACCATCTCCCGCTAAAGGGAACCATGTGTAGATGCGAAGCAGCGGGCGCTAACACTTACACTGGCGGCGTCGTTGACGCTGGCGCTCATGGCAGCGTCGCGCAGGAGAGAAAACTGGGGAGGCACAAAGCACGCAGTGATGGAGCGGTGTTTCGTACTGGAACATGGCAATCGCTGCTAATGGGCAATGAGAGACAGAAGACTCCGACGGGACACAGAGACCCGCAGTCCGCTTTTAGTTAACGCGCACGCTGCGAATTTTTATTGTTCAACAACGCACAGGAGAAATCTCCTACCGGCACCACCTTGCAGGTCAAGATCCACTGCCATATATACGGGATGGCCAGTGAACGGTTGTGCAGCGCGAGCAGTCGGTTTTTTCAACCAAGAAACTCGCTAGCAGACGCTACCTGCGTCGGCGTCGCTAGGCGAGAGAGGGGGGGGGGGCGTAGGAAAGGAGAGAGAGGGGGGGACGCGCATGCGCAGTGGGAGTGTGGACGCCGCGTGCAGGGATGCCTAGAGGAGAGAGGGGGGAGCGTAGGAGGGGAGAGAGGAGGGAATGCGCATGCGCAGTGAGGGGTGTTGTTCCCGCGGGGAGGGATGCCTAGAGGGGAGAGAGGAGGTTTCTTTTTTTTTTTGAAAGGGTTTGCGCATGCGCAGTAAGGGTGGCCACGCGGCACACCACCACCACCACCGGATTAAGCTTCGCCATAAGATGCTTCACATCTAAAAGTCAGTACAGCAAGAGACAGCACGAACTGAAAGCAGCCGCAATCGAAAAACATGGGCTGTTTTACCCTACGCACACATGTTTTCACATGGCCTAAAAATACGTTGCTAAGCGACACGGAATGGATGTCAACTTTTCCTCCCCAAACATATTGGCTGGAATGTGCGCCAGCTTCAACAAGTAAAGGCAACTCATTGCGTCAAAACAAACAAACAAACAAACAAACAAACAAACAAAATACAAATGCGGTATAAACACACGTCCAATTTCTTGACTATGAAGTAGGAATCGTGCATCAGATCCCGTTGTAGTGCAGCAGATCATACATAGGGAAGATGACAAGGTGCCTGAACGTTCGATTGGGCGAACATAACCGTTAATTAACACAAGCCACGCATTCCCACCTAGCAGATCATTGTCGTGAGTGCGGGTTTACCCCACATTTTACGGACACAACGGTACTTTCTAGGCATAAAAATCAGCTTTCCTGAGAATTTGTCGAGGCCTTCCACATCAGAAGAAGGAACGAAAGATCTTAGCCAGCCATCAATTAAAATTTGGGACATAAATACGGACTCACTCTTGTGATTGTTATTTTGTGCGCTCAAGTTTCCCGTCAAATAAATACGGACATTTGGCCAGCATGTGTGGTAATTTGACATAGAATTCGTTGTGCGAATGTTTAGCTAAAGAGCAACAGTCAGGAAAATTATTTTCGTTTTGGAGCACATCTCACGTGACTCGATGAATTTTCTAGTTAACTTTTTGTGTTTTTTAAAAATTAAAATTCAGTTGATTGTCAGCACATGTCGTATGCACTTCTGTCCTTTTTGTGGCCGTCCTAAGCATGAATACATACGAACTAGCTCAGTTTTCTATTCTAAGGCTGAGAGAGAGTAGCACCTCCAGTTTAGTTTGAACCAGCTCCTGTTTTTAACCTACTCCAAAGTCTACGAACACGAGTGTTTTCGCATGCCTATCCCATTCAAAAGCAGCCACCGATGCCGGGAATCGAACCCGCACCTTCGTGGTTATCAGCCTCACTTCTAAGCCGCAAAACCGTCAAACTTCTATAAAAACATTTAGGCATGAATTACAACTCTTTACTCTTTCTGAATAGTTTCTTTGTACAGTCGAAGTCACTTAAAATGGTACCGATTTTAACAACATATCGGTTAAACAATGAGAAGCTGCTGCACGGTCAATTCTCGTATGTTTTTTATGGTGAAATGACCCGCTTGCAGCAATTCCCGCATGCCGCATTATTGGTCATAACAATGAATTCTGGTTGCTTGGTGTACGTGCTGAAAGGTACCGGAATGCGAAATCTTTGAAAAGAAAGAAGGAAACGAGAAGTTCAAGCTAGTGAACCCTCTCCCACAACCACAACGTGCCTCAGCGCACCTTCGGATTCGCAGTATGCTTCGCCGCATAGTTTGGTGGCGATGTGGCAAAGCCAACTTTTGGAATCCGCTACGGCGCGAGATCGGCGGTTGCTTCTGTTAATGCACTTTCGGATATGCGGTTTGAGTAAAAAGTGGAGACTTGGAAGAGCTTTAGCGTCTTAAACTTTAGACGTTGCCATACATCCTCTATGTGCCTTGTGGCGGTCAGATGAAAGCGTCTGAATTTTCAAGCATGTCCGAAAAATCGGCAGCTTTGTCATCTTTATCCCTGATAATAGTAATATCTGTGGTTTTACGTTCCAAAACTACGATATGATTATGAGAGACGCTGTAGTGGAGGGCTCCGGAAATTTCGACCATCTGGTGTTCTTCAACGTGCACTCACATCGTACAGTACACGGGCCTCTACCATTTCGCCTGCACCGACATGCGACCACCGCGGCCGGGATCGAACCTGTGACCTTCGCGTCAGCAGCCGAGCCCCTTAACCGCTGTTCCTCTGAGGCGGACTCTTTCTTTATCAGTGATGTCTATTGGCATATCCCGTATACCTGCCGTATCTCTATTTAGCTGTTTTTCGTGCAACCCATTTATAGCAATTGTCGGTTATAACAATGGAATTTTCGTGGTACTTGAGTATTGTTATAAGTGGGTTCGACTGCAATAGGTTTTCTAACCTTCATTTTGACCGTTTTTAGTTGTATAATGTTGCTTAGTTGATGTTTTTCATGTTATAGATGTTTTTTGTGTTGCTTTTTGGTGTTTCATGCTCTTTTTTCCTCTGCATTTGTTGTGATAATAATTTGCTGTTCTTGCTCTACACCTTCTTTTTTCTATTTGTAACCGAGAGTCCTGTTTGCAGTCATTAATTTTGGGACCATCGTCTGCATATTTATTTCTACCAATCATAATAAGTTGATTTATTAATAAACTGAAACTGAAAACCAAAATGATGCATGAAAAGGCTCTATGATATGAGTATTATACACATTGCGATTCGTGAAATTTGCACATGAGTTCTGCGGAATCCCCTAAGGTTGCGGAAGCGTTAAGAAAGGGAAGTTGACAGCTATCCGTTTTTAGCAAGAAGCCACAAGAAAATCCATACTGATTTTTTAGAATGAAAGCTTCTTATATGCCGAAAAATTCGTTCTGGGGTGCTATGCAGGATGGCCCGAGCTTCTCGGGCACACGAGTTTGCTCCGAGCTCGCACTGCGGCGGTCATGGCACAAAGACAGAGCGGAGCGCGTGATAGCAGCATTGACAAAAACGGCTACATGAACGAGCGTGGCGTCAAAAACGCATGTGGGGGCATCTGTGGCAGTAATCAAAGAAACACCGCGTGCGAACACGTCAGCGCCGCCACTCAGTCCACATTTCAACAGTGCAGCGACGTCAGCGTGATTGTCGCGGTATCTTTTTGCCAACTCAGCATTGCGCCTCCCACAGGCGTGTTCGTGGGCGTGCTTCCACTTTCGGGCATGTTCTTTCGTTCCACCCGCAGCATGGAAATTTCCACTCTCGAAGGCAACAAGGGTGCACACGCTGCACTCTCATGCAGCTCGTTTCGCTTCTATGAAATATTGCGGATAAACATAGGGACAGGTTGTCACCAGGGGCACTCGCATCATTGCGGCAACGCGGCTCTGAGTGGTACGTCGTGAGCGCGGTGAAATTGAATGCGAGACATCGCAGCCACGTGACGATATAACTTTTATTTCTTCGTGCGTGTGTGCACAGTCTGCGCGATAAAGCTGATAGATGAATCATGCCGCTCGCTGGCGTTGCGGCGTGAGCACTGCGCCTTGGAAAGCGCAAACGCGGTGGTTGGACCCGATCTTCGCCGCGGGCGTCTGTCAATCAAACTGATTGACGCGTGAACTCGGGTACAAGCTCGTTGATTCTGAGAAGGCCCCAGTTCAACTCGTGACTGTCATGGTGCCGGTGTGACTGTCAAAGGTTTCATGCGGTGGACGCTAAGCAGCTGCTTCCTTGCATATAAAATAATTTGGTCAGCCTTTACTACTTGTGCAAGCTGGAGAGGAGCTTGTGATCACCTAGCTTCTTCCAGCGTTTTAAGTCGGTCGTCTACTCAGTCTGCTCGGTATACGCTTCGATGTAAAGAACGCATCAGCTCCGTCTTAATTTTGATTATACTAATTAGGCAGGACTTAATTACCAAAAGGACTTAATTACCAAAATATTGAACAGTTTTGTCTTGATTGGTAAGGTTTTAATTAAAACGACAATAATTACCTCGGGTGCAATCAGCATGATCTTGATTAGTATGCACCTAATTAACATAAACCTAATTCGCATGATCTTAATTAGCATCATATTATTAAGGTCTAATTAGGATGTCTTTACTTAGCGTGCTTATAATTAACGTCGCGTTAATTAGCCTGGTATTACTTAGCACGGTCATATCTTTACATGGCTTCATTAGCATGGTCTTAGTAAGGTATGGCTTCATTAGCTCGATCTTAGCATGCCTTGGCTTAATTAGCTTGTTCATAGAATCTCTTGACTTATTTAACTAGGTGTACCGCCCAGCCACTTAGCTAATCAGCCGGGCGCACGTCCTCGGGCAGCGAGCACACCATGAAGGGATGAAGAGGGCGCGCGCCAGTCGAGCAACGCGCAAGAATGTGCAGGCTGACCATGATGCTTGTACACGTGGCCTCGGGATTAGCTACGGTCGCGATATTGTAGGTGCTCGGCCGGAACTAATCTCAAAGGCCACCATGCTAATTATTCTAAAGGATACTTAGTACAGACATTAAAAGCTTCAAAACAAATTTAAACAGCCCCTGCCTTGAAAAAATATAATCAGTAAACCTTTCTGGCACTTTTATTGCATGGGTGCACTTATGCACTCAGTGGAACGACAAACAAATGAAAGAACATGCCTCTGGTTTGAAAACACCGCCCAATTTTGGTGACCGTCCTTGACGTGACGCCGCGTTCCATCGTAACCAATGGAACGCAGCGCGCGCTGAAGGGTGGATCTGACCTTTTCGTACTGTTGGCTCGTTCAATAGGGGGTGTCGCCAGAGCTCGGAAAGATCCCGAGTTTCGCCAAGCTCGGGCTATCATGCATAGCGCCCCTGGTCTGGTACGATTTATTGCTGTGAACGGCATGAGTGCTTTGGAATGCCACGAATGGAACTAACAGACATGACGGTTTTGTTATTGCAGGGTGAACATCTTTTGGGAACAAATACTTGCGTTAAATTTAATCATGTGCAAGAAGACGGCGAATACGAGGTCTGCGGCTATGATGCTGAAACAACGCTAAACAAGACCACAAAATACCTGAACGGCTGTGTCACTGCCAATTGTGATATTGTTTACGTTGTCCTCAGGTAAAGGAAACCTTACGAGGTGCAACAAGTTTCTTCTGCACCGCGCTTTTTCAAAACTGGTTTTACGAACATGTGTTCTACAATATTATCCTTATATTTTATTACATCATAATCTTCGCAACACCCAAAGAGACCATCATGAATTTCGGGTGTTGAAAAGGTACAATCATGACGTGTCTATCACAACATGAAGCTTGTGTGTCCTAGTATTGACATCCATGGTTATCCAGATACAAATAAACCAGCGAGCGACAGTCCTTTCTCCCCTGTCATTATTATTATTGAGGAAGATATGCTCGAACGTACGTGAAATCTGGAGAGATTACTAGGTATATAGCTGCTGCTACATTACGAAACTATGCAGAGTATTCTTTATGCAACTGTCTGACGCTGAATTTCATGACGTTTCACTTGAAGATAAGCCAGAAGCAAGCATGTTTTTTTTCAACGAAATGATATATAAGAATAGATGAATATTTGTCAGTAGTGGTACAAATACTATTAGATTTACACGTCATTCTCGCCCAATTGTCTAATACTCAAAACAGGGAGAAGTTTGCCTCAGCACTGTAAAGCTTAACAAACAGCTACATTCCTTGATCTCAGGGGCTTTACGTGACCTTCTTTGCTGATGCTACGTCTTTCCAAGGCGTGGGAAATGTAGAGTTGAATCACACCCTGCCACTAACCACGCAAGAATATCCAAACTCCAGCGCCAGACCTCCGGTGCAAAGCTTGCTGTCACACTCCTGGTAGAAGCGCAGGCCTTTCGTCACTCGTACTAGGCTCGCGCGGCGGGCTATCTCGGTACGGCGACTGCGCGTACTGTCTCTGTCGGTGGGTGCGGCTGATAAGCAACTGCGCGTGATAAGCGACGGCGCAGAAGGTTTTTTTCGGACACCCGACGTTTCACTTTCAGCTTTAAGAGTTCGTTCTTAATGAAGGCATTGGAATAAAGTATAAGATGTTGCATAGGATGTTTTCATACATCGTTGTTCGGGAAAAAAACAAAAAGTAGCTCACGTCTTCATACTTTTCCATGCAAGGAGCAGCAGGTGGAAGAATTTTGAATACACGGAGTAGGATAAAAAGTATAAGGTGTGTGGGGGGTGCTATCACCCCTGTAAGGTCGTTTGCGCCTGATGGCGCGCACGCGTCTCGCGGATGGGTCGCAGCTCGGGTTAACGGCCGCCGAGCGGAGGGTGGCTTTGTGCTCACGCGGGTTATCATCATCATCATCATCAAGGTTAGCGCGGTGGCGCCAGCGGTGCCGCTCGGCGGCGAAGCTAGGGGGGCGCACGGGAAAAGTGAGTCTTTTTGGCGTTCGGGCGGTGGTCGGGATGGACGTCTCCCTGCAGGGGCTCCTCGGGATGCGGCAACCGCGGGTCGTTTCCTGTGGATCGCTCGTGGTGAGTAGACCGTCGGCGACGCTGCCTTCGCGTTACCTTGTGTTTGTTTGTTATGTTGATTGAGTCTAGCGGAATATTTTATTGTGGCTGTTGTAGCGTTTTGATCACTAGTGATGTACTTGGTTCGGCAAGCGAGCTCGTTCATCTAAAAGTAGTTGAATAAATGTGCACGATGTTGGTTTGGCTCGACCGTGTCTACTGTGTCCGTGTGCTCCGAGAGCGGCGTCCTCATTGTCGAGACTCCACAGGCGGGATGCTCCAGCCCGTAATAAAGATATTTTCTTCCAGTGATGACCTGACGTACACGGACAATGGCACACTTTCTACGGAGGTCCAAGGTGAGCTCAATTTGTTGGGCATTCAGAATTGTCAAACACCTGTAGACGATCCTTACCGAAATAATATTTACCCAATAGATTGCAGAGGGTTCAGTCGAAAATAAGAAAACGTGCATGGCGATGATGATATTTTCCCGTAACGCTTTCGCTGTACAGTTACTTTCTAAAGAAACATTTGTTCAGGATTGCGTTATCTACTGCCATTGATAATAATAACAATAAACGTTGGGGTTTTACGTACCAAATCTTCAATGTGAGATTGGAAACGCCTTAGTGGAGGGCTTCGGAAAATCCGCTGAGGTTATTTAACTGGCAGCGATATCTAAGTACACGGATATTCAGCTTTTGTCTTCCATCGCTACAATTTATCGCTGCTAGGACACAACTAAATGATGTAAATTGCAGCAGCACACTATGACGACTTCCAGAAAAATAGGTACGTGCATTCGCTGACACGTGCGTTTAACTTCATGACAGAGTCGCAAATGCGACTACTTGCGGACATAACAGTGAACTCGGTTGGCATGTTAATAAGCATGGCACTGGGCTGTCTTGCAAACAAGAGGTTACTAAAGTTGAGTCATTTAATAAATATGGAGCTTTGGTTTACGTCAATATGTGCATATTTTCGAATTTCTGACCATGTAGGCTGCTCCTTTGCTACAGCCGTTTCTGACGCCGACGTAAGTATCCATATGATCCACGTGTTTTTCTGCGTCTATGTGCCTATTTCTCTGTGTCTTCCTGAAATCATAACACTATCCTAACACCATAGCTCCCGAGAGTCATTCCACTCATCTTCTAACTAGGCATTCGTTAAAATACTTCTACATGCCCTGCTTGTTAAACTGAGCTCTTTGCCTTTCTCGCTATTAATGTGCAATTTTACGTTAAGTAGTTCTATATAATAGCGAAGTTATATAGCGTTTGTTTTGAAATTATATTGTCCGTATTTTCCTGTGTTCACTTTTATTGCAGCAGTCGAAGTCAAAAGCGTATTGCTTAGAGCGTCATCAATTTGTGTGTTTTAGGGGCGAAGATCCTTAGGGTGTGTGTCTGTCCCTCATCTGTAGCAGTCGTAGTAGTAGTAATAGGTAGGTAGGTAGGTAGGTAGGTAGCCACGTATAGTGGAATGTACCCACTGCACGTGATAACGATGAAGTATAAGCGCGTTCCAGTATTGTGGAATGTACCACTCCACGTGATAAAGATGACGATGACGCAGTATAGTGGAATGTACCCACTGCACGTGATAACGATGAAGTATAAGCGCGTTCCAGTATAGTGGAATGTACCCACTACACGTGATAACGATGACGATGGCGCTGATGACCATGAAGTATAAGCGCGTTCCAGACCACACATTCTCTTTCTGCCATGGATGAAAACGATCGAGCTTCGCCCACTCATCATCATTCACTTCGTGGATAAGGCGTGATTTTTTTTTGCATATCACATAACTGCATTGTAATTTACATTCGCGCATATGTTAATGAAAGATTTTTTTTTGTTCTCATTTCGGCACATATTTTTACCCCTTCCTTTTGTTTTGTAGTTATTGGGCCTGGTTCAAAATTTTATTGCATTATGCCCTTACGCAATGCCTCTAGTGGCATGTAAAGTAGTTTTAAATAAATAAGTAAAACCCGTAAGCTCATTATCGGAAAGTTAACAGGTACAATTAAAAAAAACACCTTGCCTCCATTTAAAAAGTGAGGCTCGAAAGCGAGGATATCGTTGTGACTGGCCATTACCATAGGGCAGGAATGCAAAAAAGCAATGTCTAATTACATATTTGTCTACTTTTTCTCAGCACTGATTTTTACTTGAGGTGAACATTTCATTGTAATGGTATTAAAGAAGCCAGTGGGGCTTTTTTTTTTTTTGCTCTGACTTGTCATTTCTGTAGTCAGTGTATTGGCTTTCTGTCTCACAACAGAATATTCGCTCTTAACCTATCGTGGTTGACCGAAGCTGCTGGAAAAAAGTAGGAAATGGCGTAAATTCTTAATGCCTCCAGGCGGCACATCGGTTTGGTTTAATTATCTGTTTTTTGTTAGTTCACTTATATTTATTTGGGGCAAACACGTAAGCTTTGAACGTAATTGTCTAGCATAATTCTAACTACGGTAAGATGTATTTGGGAAAGAAAAGTATGCCTTCAATTAATGAAAGTGTGCTTTCAGGTATGGCGGAAATTGGTGGAGTTTGTTCAGAGGACAGAGTGGCCGTTGGAGAAGACAGCCCAAAATTATTCAGTGGACTCATAACGATGGCACATGAAATTGGGCACTTGTAAGCTGTTTAGAAATCACTGATCTACTTGGTACAATTAATTCGCTAAACTTCATGTGTACATTTATGCAAATTTTTTAGAACTAGTGGAGCAAATCAGAATAGTGCCGTGATTGAGGGCTCCCAGACTTCTATTACAGTTTGCTTCTGAGTTAAAAGCTCAGAGGGTACCTAATGCATTAGCATAAGAATACTAGAAGGCGTAAGCCATGTTGTTTTCTTCGTTTTCTTGCCAGTCAATGTATTCATACTCACCACCTTTTAGCTATCCGGAAGCTTTCAGCATGAAACGTGGTTTTTACTGAATTGAAGATAGGAGGCGTTGCGAAATGTTTGCACTTCACCTGGTTTTGTACTGCCTCCGTGATCGGCTCATCTTTGACAAACCGAAATGTCATGTGACATCACGTTATGTGATGTGCCAAATGCTGGCGGTTTGTGACATTATCACGTCATGATTATTTTTTCGCAATAACTCGGGCTGACGCCGACGCCGTCTGCGGTGAATTTCGCATATGATGAAGCATCTAAAGCTTTCGTTTTAATGAGTGTCTATCAGCAGTGTACAAAGATGGCCTGGGCACAGCTTGCACTAACTGGTAGCGCTAACGCATCGAGGAACACGCGAAGTAGAAAGAGGAATGTGAGGATGACGTCACAATGACGGAGCATAAGTTTTGAGCCAAAAGAATTTTAACGACACGAAGGGATAGATGTGCAGTCTGTTTCACACTCAGGGGAAATCTCGGAGCGCGTGGTACCCGGTGCGGCCAGCTCTGCAGTCGCGCGCCGTCGTAGCAGATGACGCAGTTCAATAATACGCCCCTCAAGCGTCTGCGCATGCGCGAGCTGCTGCCAGCACGCGACTGCAGCGCCGGCAGCACAGTGATGTCATGCACTCCGAGATTTTCCCTAAGTGTGAAAGTGACACCGCATAGATAGTCCGAAATACTACGATACTTCATGTGGATGTTGGTGCAGAGATATTGCCAAATGCTTGCCCCATTGACCAAAACTGCTAGCTTGTTTAAAAGGCAGAATGCCTTGTTTTGATAATTCGGCCCACACTTCGGCTGGAGGCGATTTAGCGAGCACATTATGAAGGGCCAGCAGTAATGTGATAACACAGGCGTTAGTCCAATGCGGACAAATCGAGAATGAGAATTAAGCTAGTGAGGATAGAAAAGTCATGCTATATTAAATGAGTAGTGACACGAATTTTTCCATAGGAGTAGTGACATGACACACACACGCGCGCACACACACACACACACACACACACACACACACACACACACACACACACACACACACACACACACACACACACACACACACACACACACACACACACACACACACACACACACACACACACGTGTGTGCCGCTATCAAACTCCCATGAACAGCGCAGTCTGTGTGTGTGTAAGGCTAACGTTCAATGCATCGCAGAGACGCGTCGAGAGAGGTAAATTGCATGCACAATCCTATCTGGAAGCTTTTATAGACGACCGTTGGACTTCTCCGCGACAAAGACATTACTTCTTGCGGTACTTGAAACACCACTGTTGTAAGTCACGCACAACTCTTTCACAATATGTCATCACTTAATGCTGTTGAGAGCGGCGCTTGAAATTATGGCATGTTGACGAGCGCATCAGAAATCATTGGAAGCAGCGTGGCGAAAACGCTAGGTTTGAGACGAACAAGTATAGACAATCCATGTGAAGCTGCTGCCAGACGTGGCCGCCAGTCGGCGCCACTATGACATCACTGAGATCTTTGACGTTATCGTTACTAGCGCATCGTCTCTCAACATCTGGGCGGGGCCTCGGAAACCACTGAACGCGTCATGGTACTGACGATATCGCAGTGTGCTGACTGCCGCGTTGAGCCTCCGTCCGCTGCCTCCCATCGAAATAAAATAAGTTCTACGTGACGGACGCAGTTCATACTCCACTCAGAAAAGCTTTTGCATGCCAACCTATCGAGTGAAGGCCACATCTCAAGTTTGAAATTTTGTCACCGATTCTTTGAAATGAGTTTGAATTGACAGAATCCGGAAACAGTTAGTTTATGTGACGTAGTTCGTTTTAGATGAATGCAAAAAGACGTTTTTTTTTTTTCAGGCTGGGAAGCGATCATGATGGCTGTCCAGGGGCCGAAAATTGCTCTGCTGAATGCGGAAATCTCATGTCGTACATAAATCACGGCATGCTGAACAAGTCAACATTGTCAGAGTGCAGTAGAAATCAGATCCGTTTTCTTGTCAAGTAAGATTATGGTTTTTGACAAAGTGAATGTTCCGTGTACACAAAATATCACGGGAGTATTTGCGTTCTTATAAAATAATTCATACTACACAAAACTTACCTACTAGAAAGACAGAACTACTTTATTAAACTTACAAATCTTTCAGGGGCTCGGGGGCTAGTTGTACTAAATCATTTTGGTGAGCTGGTACACGAAATATATTGCGGAAATAATCTAAGGCTGCCTAATTAAGGTCAAAAAAGTGGTCAGCACTGACGACTGGCTCGTAGGAATTGCGTTGTAGACAGAACTGTTTTCGGTTGTGCGCTTGTTTTCACGTCCTATGTCTATCGCGTTTACTTTTACACTGGTGATGCATTCGCATTCGGGCGCTCGCAACAAAGACGGCCCAATTGTGATCGACTTTCCACGTCTCTGACACTGTTGCCAAAGACGTGAGACATAATTACTGTTTGCCTCGGCCTGCAAGGTCATCAAATCCGTAAGGGCGGACTCTTACCTTGCTCTTAATCTCCCGATCACACTGAAAGTAAGCAGTACTTTCCAAGAAAATAAAAATTAGGACAGCTTCGCACTAGTGGTGCCAAGCCACTCAACAATTCAAGCCAGAAGTCGTCCCTTTGTTCAGTTGTTTTCAAGGATTTTTTTAGCCATCTGAACCCCTTTCACGGCCCAGTTTCTTTACGAGCGAAGCTCCCCTAGGCCCGCACCCCATCGCCGCCGTCGAAACTCCCTGCCGCATCAACGCTCGCACCCCTCTCCCACCTATATTTCTCTTATTTCGTTTATGAGCACCTTCTCTGTGGTTGCCCAGGGCTGGCGCAGGAACGCTCAAGCTTACCACCACCTACCGACAACAGGGACTCCCTGCGACGACCGCAGACGAACTGCTGTTCCCATCGCCTCCCAAACTCCGGGCTCTCCAAAGCCTCTTGGAGTTTGTGGAGGAGACCGGGATCACCACCTTCCGCTGAGCGCCCAGTACTTGCCGGCCTCCCTTCACCATCGGCCCCCCCCCATGAATGGACCAGACCCTGTCTGTATTTTTCCCCCTACTATCTTCTTTATTTCCCACTTCCTCTTCCCCTGACGCTGCGCCGTGCTCCCTATTGGGCTGCAGAAATAAGCGTCATTTCCTTATTAAACCACTACTACTACTACTCTCCCATAAAACCGGCGAACGTGCATTCCCGCCACCGAGCGCAGCAAACGCTCTCCGCACGTGCGGCACAAAAAAAAGACGTCGCGCTAATAAACGACAGTAAAATTCTCATTTTAGATTAGTTATGGCTGCTCACAGAACATGGATAGTTAATGAAACGCCGCACGCGGCGTTCCGTCGCAGCCGTCGAAGCTCCCCGCCGCATCACCGCTCGCACCCCTCTACACCTGTCTCTCTCTCCCTGCGCTAGAGTGTACTCTCTACCTGCGCTGCGCGTGCCGCACACTCACTCATTCAGTCGTTCCCGGCACCGAGCGCAACTGACGCTCTCCCAACCCGCTCCCAGCCCTACCTCCTTCATGAAAGCCAGCAGCGAGACCAGGCGCGTAGTCGTTTGCGTCGCATTTCTAAGGAGCTTCGCTCATCGGTTGTATTCTTACACGGAACAACTGCTAGCTTTTATTGCGAAAACCGTCGGATCGAAGTAACGTGCTGCAAATCATATATTTTTGAGAATAAAAAAGCCGGCAGATCCCACGCATTGCGGGAATCGATGTACTGCGAAAGAGCAAGGAACAAATCAAGCCGTACATAACATGCCTTTAATGATTTTCGTGTTACCAAGTACCACTTATGTTCGTCATACGGTTACGTCACGCATTCCCAATTTTGTTGTATATCAAGCCATCGAAATGGCCGCGAGTATATTTTGAAAAGATAAGACAATCAACTCACACTTATATACTATTTTACGGATGGGTTCGCGTGCCGCCATATTGGGCTGTTAACCTTTGTGTTTTGCATCTTTAACAAAACGAACAGTTTACAATAAACGCATAGGCATGAAAACAGTTGGGTTAGTGCATACGATGTTTTATGGCTGTATTAACTCGCGTCGCGATGTGCAAAAACAAGAAAACATCGGCTTAACAGCCCAAGATGGCTGTGCTAGATGGCTGTTAACAGCCCAAGATGGCTGATGGAAATACAGCCCAAGATGGCTGTATTTCCGTAAGACATCTGGCGGTGCCCAGATGTCTTACGGAAATAGCGTTCAAGAAAACTAGAGTGAAAACACTCAATCCGCGCGATAGATTACGACCACAAGGCATTATAAACAACCAGCGTGTATCAAAACAGCGTTACTCGGGATGCTCTCTCCGTATACAGTCGAAACGCGCGATCAGTATTTTTGTTTGGTTTGCGACACATCACTCATGCACATGTCCACGCCTTGTTTATTTAGAAAAACTACAACACACGCTATTGTGAAGGGTATAGAGATACCTGTGGCGAAAGAAATGAGTCGAAAAAAGCAGCACAGCGTTGCACAAGTCGCTAAGAAAGAACGTGGTTTGGATTTCTGAAGTGCGTTATTATAATCGCAGTGGGAAATACAATGGCGATGAATTGCTGAGCAATGTCATATGAGAAGTTTAAGAGCCGCATCTCTTCTGCAATAAAAACTCTTCATGAACTACTACCTCAGATCGGAAGCACACGCCAGTTGAGAACGGCTGTTCGGCTTTGCGAAGCGATGTGCCTCGTGCAGCTGCCGTCCGGATGATCTTTGAAGCACGCAGGGCTCCGATATAAAGGCGAAAGCCTTTAATGTCTCATGCTCGTATCCGTCCGTCCGTCCATCTATGTCCGTCCGTGTCCGTCCGTTCGTCCGTCCTTCCCTCCATCCGAGCCCTGGCACGGTGCCAGGTGGCTGCCGGGATGCGCAAGCGGACGCCGGTCGCGTCGGACTCTACAGCGCTCACGCTTTGCTTTCGCAGCGTCGCTGTGCCAGCGTTTCCAGTCATGCAAGGAGGAAGACGCGCGTATCTCACCGACCCCGTCTGACCGACCCCGTCTCAATGGCCACAAGCTTTCGCCGAACGCACTTTGGAATGTACAAAGTGTCCTTCAAATTTTGCGTCCTCGTCGATTTGTGGCACCACAGTGAGGTTCACTGACCGTTCGGCGCTGGATGACGAAAGAAAAAGGCGTATTTTCTCGGTCATAAAGCCCCGCCAACGAGAGCGGTTCAGCCTTTCCGTGGCCCCTCCTTATGGTGGCGCTGGCAGACGATTCCGCGACGGTGCCCAACGGAACATGGCGGACGCGACCAGTGTTGCCAGAGAACTAAGCATTATGAATATCGCCTGTTTGTTCGACATACTTCACATAAAAAGGAAAACTTTACACAGAAGGCAGCGCTGTCCTGTGTCTTTTTTGCGCTGTTTTTATGTGACATATGCATCAGAGTAAGATAGCTTTTCTGCGAGTGCCGGTACAAACTTAGATAATTGATGACACCTAACGTTCTATGAATTCTTTCTTTGTGCCTCGGTGACGCTAGATGTAAAACTGATTCGACTGTAGACATATGCACTTTTAGGTAATGCCTTCCTAAAGAAAAGAAATTTCGGGGCCAATGATTTTGTTTTACGAGGCATTAAATTTTAATCCTTTAATCCTGCCTTACGCGCGGACTGAGGGACTGCTCGTGGCTTTTCGTCTTGCTCTTTTCTTGATTAGGCTCACACTAGGCTGTCGTTGACGTAGACACATACGCCAGGAATACCGCCAATGATCTCGTTTATGTATATTTGAATTACATCGTATTCTGAGATATGTCGAAATTAACCCTATGAGAGCGATAACGGCACAACGGGTCGAAAACACAGAGATTCTGCATAATACTTTATCTATCGGTATTTGTGAACTCCTGATGTGGCATCTAGTGGAGCAAGGAAGATTTGGGTTAAGTAGAACGGAAGGGTGGCACGGTTGATGTATCATAAGTGCAGCATGCGTTCGCGCGACACTAAAGTTGGAGGACGCTTGAGCTTCCTCATGAAGAGTAGAACGCGCCAGCGTAATCATGCCCCGTGCGCATCGCATTCTCAATCGCTAGCCTGGATTCGCTTCTCGGTGCGTGCCTCAAGCGTGCCGTAAGAAAACGAACGACTGAGCGCGTAACATTGGCAGTTTCAAACTATCCTAGAATGCCTCCTGCAAGTACAATTGTTAAGTGCCCACTACGCTATAATTGTTCCTTTTGCGAATCAGCGAAGCACCCCCCTACGAGTACAAAAGGCAACACACGAACATTTGTTCGAGCGCTTTCTAATACGTAGTGCTTTAAAACACCCTCTCGGTACGCAATTCACATGTTTTAACGCCAGGCGCGATTCTATGCTTCTGCCATGCAATATTACGTGTGTTGAGGAGACGCCGTCCGCTACAAGACATTCATATTGCGTTTTTTTTTCTCGGATCAGTGTCGAGCAATAGCGTAGCTGTGTAGTAGAACGCCTGCTTGTCACGCGAACGGCCAGGTTCGATTGTCACTCGGACCAAAGTTTTTTTATTAATTTTATTTGCATCTTTCTCGATTTTTTAGCCACAGCCAAGATGGTGATTTTTCGCTCACACCCCACGACACCGACACCAACGCCGACACCGTCAACGGAATTTTTGCGAAACAAGCTCTTTAACGCGCCCAAGTTAAAATATCACGCTCCCGCAAGTTCAGCTTCCGGGCGATTACGACGAAGCATGTGCATGTGCTCACGCTTGAGACCTAATTTTTCTAGGATGCATGCTTATCCGTAGCTGACATTTCTTTTCGAGGATAGCTAACGGACTTAGCCAGTCCGTAGACTCTTCAAGAAGGGTACTGATGCCTGCCTTGAGCATCAGTTCTCGGAGTGCTTTCAGCGAGGCCAAGAGTATACGCAGATCCAGCTTTCGGGGACATTGAATGATCAGCGCTCCTAGCGGCCACTGCTGGAAGCTCTCCCCCCGTTTTCAATGGGACGAGAGTCATTTTTCGACGATAAAAAATCGTAGAGGCTCAATTTCCAAAACTTCTTAAAGGGGCACCTTCTAGGAGCTGTACCGCACTTAACAAATGCAGCATCGTTAACATCGGGACTTCACATTCTGTTCCCACGACGACTAAAGTTTAAACAATGGGGTCCTATGGAAGCGGCCGAAATCACGCCTCGTTTTTCGGGACAAAAACGGGCCGTCTGAAAAAACTAGACGGAATCCTGCAAATTTCCCGGAGATCTGAGTAGTACGGAGACGAAGCTTTCATTTGAGGCCGCAATCATGTTTCTGTGGGAAGAAAAACACGTTCCAAAATGAAGTTTTCTACAACACAGTCGCGTCTTCGACTCGCGTCTTCGACCATTGTATCCTGATAAGACCCATTTTACCGCCCTGCGACCGGTGTGTGTTGTGGCCTAGATGGTTGAGCGCCTGGGGCGCTATTTTGTAAGCGTTCTAGCATAGAACGGGGAGGAGGTTAGAACAAAAAGAGGAGGGAAAGACATGCGCGATTGGTCGAGGCTGTGAGGCTATTCCGACGGTCAAGACGTGCGAATAGCCACAAAATGTGCTTAGAACGGAGAGGAGGTTGTTATAACGGGCTCGGGCGTCGTTCTATCGATGGTATGGCTACAAAACAGTCTCCGCGGACAACTCGGCTTGGATCGAAACGTAAGCGGTGGGGCCGGAGGAGTGGGTTTCTCGCGCATCTCTCTACCGCCTCACAGCTGACGCCTGTCCGCTGCTGTGTACTCGTGGGTGAGCTCGCTAGCACGTAAGGCTAACTGGGGATGCCGCTCCATAAATGAGAGCAGAAACGCCCTTTGGTTGTCGGGAAAGCGCGGACCTCTTCTCGATTGCTGCGCTATTTCGACAACTGGGTAACGGTTCGAATTGTCGCGCCGTTTGAATTTTACAAGTACACTAATACTGCTAATACTAGAAGCATTGGTTTAAACAGCGTGGGGGCCAGCGCCACTGCGATACCACCTGGCGCTACGTCAAGACCTTAACAGAAGTTAATTGTCAAAGTCACCGAGCTCTTCAACTTCAAGCTGCGAAAAACAATGCCTCTGAATATCGATGTTCAGTTATAATAATTATACATTTCTTTATGCACTGCATACATTCCTGAACTCCCCAGCTCGCCTATTGACTGTTTGCTTCCCTCCTCTTTTTGTTCTATCCTCCTCCCCGTTCTATGCTAGAACGCTTACAAAATAGCGCCCCTGTTCTAGCGACTCACGCGCGGTGAATGCGGCACGGGTTCGAATCGCAGTAATATTTTTCGTTTTTTTTTTCTTTTTTTTTTTTTTTTTTTTTTTTTTTTTTTTTTTTTTTTTTTTTTACAGAATTGCTGTCAGTGGTTACGGTGCTCGGCTGCCGGCCCGAAGGGCACCGGTTTGATCGTGGCCGCGGCTCTAGCATTTTCGAACGAGGCGAAAATCCGCTAGTACTTGGATTTTGATGCTGTACGTAATGTAAATTCACGTTAAAGAACCCCAGGTGGTCGAAATTTCCGGCACACTCTTCTGCCGCGACAGGGAATGGGGGACGCCCGCTAAGCGCTAAGCGCGTGCTGTAGGACATCATTTTTCCAGTCCAGACCTCATCTACGGCGCGGCTCATAAACATATCGTAGTTTTGGCGTGTAAAGTTCCAGCAATTAATATTACTAGTGCGTCATTGCTGAAGATTTAGTTTCTTGTTTTTTTCGCTAAAGTGTTGCAAGCAGAATCTTTGCTACAGAGCCGGTTTCGCTTCTAGATATGGAGCAAGTAAAGTTCTCATGTTTTAGTATTTCTTATTACGCAACCCATTATCTAAACAACAAAGGAAGGGGAACCAAGGGCCTATTTCAGTTAACCACAGCCTCAATAAGGCAACACATATTGAATCCAAGGAAATCATGATAGAAGCTATTGATAGTGTAATGAAGCGTTTTAAATAAGCACTATACTATTGGAGACTGACCATCAATGGCAGAACCAGCGCAAAGCTTGCGTTGCCGAATCGTCTTCTTTTCTTTCTACATCAGCAGCGTTCTCTGCTTCTGCAAGCAGTGCCGCTTTTAAAGAGTTTTAGAACAGTGTACGCGAAGCTTTGCGTTTGCGTTGCGCGTGCGTCGTACGCTAGCCTCTTGCGGGCTCCCGTTAAGTGACGAACGCTAACGCTACGCCCGCAATGCCGGCAAGCTTTGCTTGCGGTGTTCTAAAACTCTCTGTTTACTTCCCTTCCAAAACAGAGCCATCCTGGCGAATTACAGGCAGAATACCACGGTACTGAGATAGTAAGGCTTTAGCAGGTCCATTTCGCAATCTCATGCCTCGACATTGTTGATTACTAGATTAGAAGAAAGCTCAAGTGGCTTGACGCCGGACATCAAGTACGCGGCTTGTTAGACCATACGGGACGAGCCGCGGTACTTCGAAAGAAGTTTCGTTGACCGACCGGGGCTAGCTCAAGGAATCCAGAGCCACACAAGTTGATGATAACCTTGGCCGTTGATCCACACAAGTTAGTCCCGGGAATACGACGCTGAAAGGCTTGGAGACATCTCGATGGTGTATTTGGCGCTGCTTGCCAGCAGTGGAGTGAGATCGGGCTCTCTGGCGACCCTCTTCAGCGCTTAGCAGCTTGGGAACTGCCGTCGACTCTCTCACATAAGCGTGGCAAGGAGGTATTGCGCATAACGTGCAGGAGGGCTCGAGTCCTTATAGGTAGAAGACAGGAGAGAGTCTATTCGTGGTCTGCGTAGCAGTGTTTTGGGCGTACGTCACGAAGAGAATGACACGGTTCCAGTCTTAGTAAACGGAAGTGACGTACATTGTCAGCACATCACCTGATGTTCGATTAAATATTTCTGTTAAACCATTCGTTTTATAATTGTAAGATGTGGTCGTGTGGTGAAAGACCTTGCATTCCTCTAGAATTTCTTCACGACGACCGAAATACACGTCCTTCGTACGATGCGCGGCTCACGTAGTGCGCCGTGCTGTAGAATGACGTGGTGTGAAATGAGAGGCAACATTGCTAGCCGATGCAGATGACAATAGTGAAGTATCTGCTTATCGTGTAATCGATGGCAACAATTATCTGTCGGTTGGCAGCAGGAGTGATGGAAAGAAGTCCATACAAATCAACACCGGCGAAGTCCAAGGGACGGAGAGGGCAAGTCAGTGGTTGTTACGGAGCAGGGAAACGGCAAGGGGGGATTCGTGTGGCGCTGCGCGACGCAACAAATGTAGCGGTGTAAGAAGCGGTACATTCTGCGTTGATAGTAGCAGAGCTGGAGGAAAGTGCAAATCTTCAACCCTTCGGCATGTGCACACTGTGAGTCAGCGTTGAAGGTGGCGCATATGTCTTAACGTAGATGGCGCGGAATAAGAGCGATTTGCGTCCATCATAGAGGTAGTTGTGATGGTCGATCAACTGTCACGAAGAATGAAATGGTGTGTTTGATGACTTATTTCTCTAGGGATGGTAGGTGACGTTGCTTCACGCAACAAGAACATACAGGGGAAGCAACGCAGGGGTTTTTGCGCCACTGCACAGGCATGTCGGTGACGGCTACAGCGGGAACGCGTCGTAGATGGACAAGAAGACCGCCCCTAGAATGTGTATTGATCGGCGGATGCAGGGGGGGGGGGGTTACGGGGTTCAACCGTACTTTATGTATGCTTGTGCGTGCTTTGGTAGGTGCATGGCTAGCATAGGCAACCAGGGTTGCCGTTGGGTGGACATGAAAAGGCGCCAGAACTCACGCCAAAAGTAGCCAAAGTAGCCATGACATTTGATCCTATCGCCGAATTTCTCGCCAAACAGAACAGAAGCGCTATTATCAACAGAGTCTTTACTATTGATGAATGGATGGATGCAAAACTTTATTTTCAGTCCTGAGGTGCACGACTCAACGCGCAGCGGGCCGCTCCCACGTTGGGATAGTCAGGCCAAGCCCGACCGCCGCATCGTGGGCCCTCTGGACAGCCCACAGTTGAGCCCCGACATCGGGGCTCTTGATAGCGGATAGCCACTTGTCTTCAGTGGACTGGTCCGTGCCCCGTAACGAGGGGCAACGCCAGAGCATGTGGTCTAGGCTAGCGAATTCGTTGCAGTGCCTGCAGGAGCTGTTAGGATAAATATCGGGATAAATTTTATGTAATAAATAAAACTATTTTGAATAAGTAAAACCACAAGTTTAAAAAAGAGCCATGGCGCCAAGTGGAAATTTTCGTCGCCAACGGGGTCCAAAAGTAGCCAATTTGGCGCAAAGTAGCCAACAACGGCAACCCTGTAAGCAACAACTAACTCGTCAAATCCGCGTTTACGCTGGGCAAGCACAGCGCCGAACACAACGCCGCTAGTGTCCTTGTGAATTTCATTTTGGGTGCTCTCAGCTTTTCTGTCATAATAAACTTCTCTCTCTCTCATATGGGGCGAGCAAATCAAAATGTCGCAAGATTGGAGGCGAAGTAAGAATTCATCGGAGTTTTCTGGATGCATCGCCACATGTGACTTCGCTCAAAGATCGCAGCCGCAGTGGAGGTCAGTGAAATGCGCTATAATTGCGGGGAAGCGGCGAATGAAACGTGTAAAATAAAATCAAAGGCATAGAGAGCTGCGAAGGTATTTCATTGTGAGTTTAGGAAACGTAGCAGCAACACGAAGTGTCGTGGGATCCGGAAGGACGCGATCTCGGAAGAAGACGGCCCAGAATAAGCAGCTTTCGTACGCCAAAGCAACACTTCTTTAAGTTTACCTCAATGCCATTAGAGCTGATACTAGTGACGACAGCTTCGACCATTTGTAGATGTGTCGCAAAGCCGTCTGAAAAGATCAGAGTACCATCCAGGTAGTAGAGATTCGTCTGCCACTTAAAGCCGCGAAGGATGCCGATCATGCATTCAAATGTTGCAAGCGCGTTGCACAGCCCGGATCGCGTCACAATAAATTCATATAAGCCGTCGAATCTAACGAAGGCTGGTTAGCGGTGGTCAAGTTCAGCCATCGGGGCTGCAAGCAGCCGGAGCGCAGGTCCAACGAATAGAGAAAAAAGAAAAAAACTATGCTCCATGCCACCAGTCGCGTCGTCGTCTATTAGTGGCTATAGGGATAGATGTCCTTACGTGTGATCTTGTTCAGCAAGCCATAGTCTACGCAAAAACTAGGCAATTGAGCCATCTTTTTTTTGTTTTTTTTTGTTTGTTTACAATATCGATCGGTGAGACCCATCGGCAGTTCGAGGTCTGTATGACGCCGTGTTGAGCCGTGTCACTTGTGCGATGTTGCGACGCACTGTGGCTGGCACACGATATGCGCACTTAGGCTAAGGAGCGTGGAGATCAGTGTCGAAGAAATACATCGTGTTAGACTTAATGTTGGGCTTCAGTACATGAAAGGATGTTTTGTTAAGAATATAATTCGAATGGCAATGCCTTTCTCTGTAGTGTTCACGAATTAGGTAATACCTCGAAACTAGTGGCATCATAAAAATTCTTTCCAGGTTGCCTTGAGAACTCCACGGCTAAACATTGGGAATTGAAATGTGGGCGATAATTCAATTAGTTAAGATCACAATTAGTAAATTTTCGTTAGTTAGTGGACTAAGCCTTTCAATTTTTGTGTAGTAATTTAGCCTCTTCTCGTAAACCAGCTGACGAGCTAGAATTGTACAATACTTAACAGCCAACCTTTAAATGTTTTTGAAAGCGTTCGCTGAAACATCGGTATTCTTCTTATTGTTGTACACATGTACCGTACTCCCCTCTAGAATGTCCAAGCGCTTGAGTGCATCTGAGATAAATAAATAAATAAATTAATTAATAATAAATAAATAAAACCTAAGCACGTGTTACACTCACTAAAAACGCTAAGGCGAATAAGGGAAAGGTGGGCTAGTTGGTAAAGTTTCATAGTGCAGTATATGGGGCAGCGCGAGAACGAATACAAGGACGAGAAAACACAGGACATGCGCTGTCTGTGTCCTGTCAGCGCGTCTCCTGTCTTTTCTCGTCCTTGTATTCGTGCTAGCGCTGCCCCATATACTTCGCTAAGCCGAAACCTGATTGGCCTCTTGTCCCACTTTTGGCGTTGTAAAAATACATTTTATATATATATATATTTAACAAAGCAAACGAGCCCTTAAGTTTACAATTCTTTCCTTCGTTATATATATATATGTATATATATATATATATATATATATATATATATATATATATATATATATATATATATATATATATATATATATATATATATATATATATATATATATATATATATATATATATATATATATGCGACTGTGTACGAATCGTGAAATGATACTTTCTACTTTCGCATTCACGATTGACAAGTGATATATATATATATAGTTGGTTAGGTTTCATAGTGCAGTATATGGGGCAGCGCGAGAACGAATACAAGGACGAGAAAACACAGGACATGCGCTGTCTGTGTCCTGTCAGTGCGTGTCCTGTCTTTTCTCGTCCTTGTACTCGTGCTAGAGACTGTGTACGAATCGTGAAATGATACTTTCGCATTCACGATTCACAAGTGTGTGATCATCATCATGACTACGCAACATGACTACGCTAATTGTACGGTATATGCCACTCCCATGTTTCTCCAATCAACCCGGTCCTGTGCAGGCTGCGCCCACGTTAGCGCCGGCAACTTCTGAATTTAACTTTATGCCTCCCGTTAGCGCGCTTGCCTTCTGTTAGAATGCAGGCTCTTACTTTCAATTGCCACCAGTTATCTTGTCTTCTCGCTGCATTCCCTTGAGAGATACTGGTAAATTACCATTCGCTTTTTCTCTTGAGAGATAGTGGTAAACTGCCAATCATTATCTCAGAATACGTGCCAAATGCACACTACAACATACTTATACTTTTAGTTACTTCATTCTCATGGTTCGTATCTGCGGTCACTACCTTCCCTAAACAGACGTATTCCTTTACCACTTCCAGTGTTTTGATAGGCATCGCAAACCACTCTTCTCTTCGGAGACTGCTGAACATTGCTTTACTTTTCTGCATATTAATTTTCTGACCCACCGCTCTGCTTTCCCTGTCTAATTCTGTAATTATGATTTGCAATAGTTTTCCCGAGTTACTAAACATGGCAATATCACAAGCGAATCGCATGGTACTAAGCTACTCTCCTTTAACTGCTATCGCATGCTGTCCGCAATCCAACGCTCTGAAAACCTCCTGTTAACACGCGGTGAATAGCATTGGAGAGATGGTAGCTCCCTGCCTTAGACTGTTTATAAGAATTTTCTTCCATGCTTTTTTTTTTTTCATGGGGGACAATGGTGGCTGTGGAGACACTGTCGATATGCCGCCGCGACGGCATAGCGGCTATGGAGGTCGGCTGGTGACCTGAAAGGCGCAGGTTCGATCCCGGCCGCGGTGGTCGCATTTCGATGGAGGCGAAATGGTAGAGGACCGCATGTACTGTGCGATGTCAAAGCACCTTAAAGAACGCCAAATGATCAAAATTTCCGGAGTTCTCCTATACCGCGGGCCTCATTATCATATCGTGGTCTTGTCACGTAAAACCCCAGATATTACTATTATTATTCTTATTAATATTTCGTTCATTAAAAAGTCATACCAGAGGGCGTTCGAATGATGATGTTTAGGTAGTGTTTTTGGAGCCGGTGACCGGAAAATCTGTAGCGCTAGCACACGTGCGTCATCATGTGTGCTATTGCACCGATTTGTGTGTACCGCGAGCCAAGACCTCTAGAACAATTACTTTGTACTTTAATAGTCATAATAATTGTTGGCGTCCAACGTCCTAAAACGACCGTATGATGAGAGACGCCGCAGTGGAGGGCTCTCAAAATTTCGACCACCGGGAATTCTTTAATGTGCACCTAAATCTAAGCACACGGGCCTCAAGCATTTTCGCCTCCATCGAAAATGCGCCGCCGCGGCCGTACTTTGTAGTTTGAACCACACGTTTGGTAGCACCATGTTAGTTCGCGGAGGCTGCATTTTGATGGACGCAATATGCAGGAAGACCGTGTGCTCAGATTTAGGTGCACGTTAAAGAACCCCACGTGGTCTAACTATCGGGGGGCCCTCCACTATGGCATCTCTCACATTCATATCGCGTTCTTTGGACGCAAAACCCCAACAATTATTATAAGAAGTACAGCAGCTTTCTGTGCATCCAGAGAAACCTAAGCAGTAGAAAAAAGCTCGGAAAACACGGGGATGAAAAGTAAGCAGACGCTACAAGCTAAGTAACCTAGAACTAAACATTGCGAAATGCTATCATTCGACTGTCAAGTCATTAAATGTGCGCCAACTGCTTCAAGATCTGCCATCGGCCGAGCCTTTCAACATGGTAAAAAATTTGCGCAGCTTGCTCTGAGTCGCGTAAGGCTGGGGCAGAGCAGAGCTGGTCGGCACTCGCCTGGTCCTGGCTTGACTAGGCACACGTTCATTCACACGTCCATGCACGAAGTGTTCACGCGATCACTTTGCGATTCACGAGTATCGGATAGGCATCGATCGGGTTTCATTGGGAATCGCTTGGCAATCACAGCAGCAAGTACCTTACTTTCCTTAATTAGGTAAATTGGCCTAACTTGCAAATTCGAAGCTTGGTCTCGATTAGCTTCCATCCCATGTCAAGGTAAGCTTAATTAGCTAATTAGTCGAGCTACCACTAGTTATATTAAGTCTTAATTAGTATTAGGCTAATCTTGGTGCATCTTACATAATTCGGCATTACTAGGCACACGAGAATCTCACCTCGGCTAAATTAGGGCTTTTTGAGGTGTGATTTCATTAGCTTAGTTATGCGTAGTTAATTAGGTTTTACCATGCTCAACATGGCTTAATAAGGCTTGTCTATGGTTACACTGGTTTAACTAGGCACAGTTGTTCTTAATTTTGCTTGACGTGGCCGCGGCGGCAAGATCATGGTTTCCTCTCTACATCGCGAACCGGACAAACGGCGGGCATCACATACTTGCTGTAAAAAAAAATGCGAACGGAATAAAATAATACGTTTGGCTGCCCTTCCGAATTCCGGGTGCAGTCGGGCACCGTTTTCTTTTTTCTGATGCGTGAAACGAGTCGTTGCCATAGGATCGGGGAATGACTAGCCATTTTAACGTCGCAGCTCGCCGGTCTTATCTTTGTCGCCGTTAGCAACGAACGCGGCAGACCACGCCAAGTCGTGAAGCTGTGTGTTCTGAACTTTTTGTTTCTTTCCTTTTCTTTCTTGTCTTGACGCAACTCTTGACTTCGCGCGAGATTCAAAAGATAAAAGTCATGCGGCACGTGGTGGAAGACACGCGAACTAAACGCCGATGTCCGTGAAAGCTGGATCTGTATAGCCAAGAGTATACGTATACGTATATAAGAGAATAGTATACCTGGACTGTAGGTACGGTGTTTTGTCGCAATATCAATTTGTGCAGCCGCTGAAGGCATCCGGTGCCGGCGAAGACGTTGTTGTATTCCTACACAAACTCTGTAGGCATCTTTGCTGACATTGCATCAGGTGACCTGTAGAAGAGACCCAGGTGTTTGATTGCTGCGATAGCAATAAACACGCGTCACTTTATATTGCGATAGCACTTATACGGACCCTCTCGGCTGCTTGTGCCCGTCGGCGTCGCCGTCATGTACCGTATATATATATAAAGTCCAGACAGAAAATGAATCTAGAAAAAATACTTCCCGACGCGCGGAATCGAACGGGCAACCTCTGGCTCCGCAGCGCGCGGCATTCTAGCGCTTATTGATCGACATCTTGACCGCACAAAAAAGACGGGGACGGAAGGAGGTACGACTACACGGGCGGTAAACTTTCAACTCGTTTATTCATGGAAAGACGTAGAAATATAGAGCAAGTTATGACATGCGCAGACACAGTTGCATCCGCTCATCAGCCTAGCGGTGCAACCACTTATCGAAGAATCGCATTTCTGATTCATATAATCTAATAGATGTATCACTGACACAGGCATCACTTTTCTTTCTAATAAAATAGGCTTCTAGTAGCTCTCGAGCCGTTTGATCTTGGCTTCTGCCCAGAATCTTTATCCCGTGAAACCGTGGTTCACACACACAGTCTTTACAGTGCGCTGGCAGGTGCGCCAAATCGTCTTTTTTTAACTTTTGTTCATGTTCCCTGTTCATGTTCCACGGTTTCACGTGGAATCACCTTCAATTTCGCGTGGGACGGCTACATCACTGAAGTAAGGCAGGGGAATCAATTGTTACCGAAACCCACGTGATCTAGGCCGCCAATAACGTCGTGTGACATCATTTTGGAAATACTCATGAAGTCACGTGAGGACGTAATCGCATGACATCGTCGCCTCGTCAAAGGTTGCGCCGATCCCCGATCTATGCAACACCACGTGAGTTGCAGAAAGCTGTAAGGGCCACCAATAACAGCAATGTAACTGAGCGAGAATTCGAAGTTACTGTTCTGCCTGTTTCTTACACTGCAAAGAATTATCGTCACCGATTGCATAGCTTAATGTGTTACCATGTGTGCAATGGGCTTTCGACTTCAAGTGTTGAGTAATAGATGCGGCCGAACTTTTGCGTCTCATGCGCACATTGGTATGCGTAAGCGGAACGCAGAGAAATGACTGTAGTGAAGACTACGGTAATCAAGGACGCTGGGGAAGCTCTTCATATTGTCAGAGAGATGGCGTAAACAGGTCATGATGAAGTCACCAGAGAGATTTTTTATGTCTAACCGCCGATGCATGACCTCATGTCTTGTTAGGAGGCGGGAATTCGGACAGGCTATCATAGTTAAATACCGGTGACTGTGAGGCAACTTCCATGGGAAAGTGCGTTTCGACCTCGTTAACTATTCGAACGGCGACCTTTCAGAATGTGTTTGCCTTGCTATGAAGTTAGGCGACGTCGCCCGCTCATATCCCAAGGTAGTGGTCACAGCGTGACATTTGCAGTGTCAAGACGGGGAGCTATAGGGTGCGACTGGTCGAGACTCGCAATAACTAGCGCGTCAGTGCCTGCTCATAGTTCAGTTGTAGAAGCTAAAACTGCTTTCTGTTGTTGAGCGGAGTCCTCTCAGGCTGGAGCACCATCGGATAGATAGATAGATAGATAGATAGATAGATAGATAGATAGATAGATAGATAGATAGATAGATAGATAGATAGATAGATAGATAGATAGATAGATAGATAGATAGATAGATAGATAGATAGATAGATAGATAGATAGATAGATAGATAGATAGATAGATAGATAGATAGATCGATAGATAGAAACGTTCAAAGCGCCTGCAGTACGCAAAGTGCCTCGCATTTAAAATTATTCGGCGCATTCGCAATCATGTGCAAAATTGGTATAGAAATCGTGTTCATTTTGTGCACGCATGTCCTAAGGTTGCAATTTACAAACCTAGGTTGCAAGTGCACACCATATTTGAGGTCAACAATGCCATGTCGGCCTACAGACAGAAGTGACAAGGGGGTCGCATAAGACAGAAGCGAGCCGGGGGTCGCATAATAGTGCATCGCGGGCCGCAGGTTGCCGACCCCTGCTATACGCCGTCGCCACATTGTTATGATGTGTGTTTGTGTATGGCATTAGGGTTAAAAGCATGCCCTGAATCTGTAAGAAAAGAAGTCTAGCTCACGACCAGTGATTAGTAGGTTAATTGCTCAGCTAAACCATAGGTGTAATGACGATCTCTTCGCAGCGCCAAGCGGCGACAATTCGCTCGTACTAATGCCAAGAAGAGCACCGAATCTCTAAATTGCGGCGCCGGTGTTGTGTCTATCGCTCTGAATTCCACTTATGAGGCTTTGCACCGTCATATCTGGTGAGGCAGCGATGTTCTGCCAATTGCTAAATTTTAGGCGTATTTTATATGTGTCACTCTTGTTGTTTTCTAATAAATCGGCGTATATACGTTTTGAAAACTTCTACAGTGTCAATCGCCCTCTATTGCATACTTAAAACGACGAGCAACCTAATCGTCGTTATTCGTAGCCGCACTAGTCACTTTCTCCCACTACATTTCTACCGTCTAGGTTACTGCTGCACAAGCGCCAAGTCTGGAGGATTGCAAGGAGAAAGTCTTCGTTATTATGCGTGTAAAATATTTTTGGTAGAGCTACATTGTGAAAGGAGATGTGCTTGCACTGTAAATAATTTGGGGCTAATGATATCGTGTCAAGGAGCGAGCGTGTGTCCTTGGTTAGGTGAAGTCTTTACAAAAAAAAAAAAGGAAAAAAAATAACGACATGGATTGCGTAAGCGTTGACACCTTGGCATCTAAGTCTTTGCACTCAGTGGCAAATGCTATTACCTCTTGTAATCGTGGCACCATTGTCTGTAATTTTATTTTTTGTGTGTCATGCATATCAATACTCTGGTTTCAGTAAAATAGTGAAATATCTATATGAATATTTGAGCGTGTAGTGTGCGTTTTTCCCCTTCAGACGCCTACCACCGTCGTGTATATACGTCAATACAACAGCGAACTTCACGAACGACATTTATCCTGGAGAAAATATCACTTACGAAGAATTGTGTCGCTTAGCTTATCCAGAACTGAATGACTTCAATGCTTCTATGGTAAGAAGTGCTTCACAGCCGAAGTTAGTGCTATTCAATTGTGCATATTGTTGCGGCAATTTTTTTTTTGTTAGCGAGAATTATACTCACGTGGTCCGCACTAACAAAAAATAGAAAGAGTCCTGCTTTCCTGCCATCTCCAGTGTTGTATTTTTGTCATGTATCCCAAGTATAGATTTCAATTTCAGTATATTCTGATTACTATTTACTCTACAAAAATATCGGGTTTCCCATGGATTGGGATTTGAGGATCTTATAATTATGGCTGCGAATTGAAAAGGAATGACCCATAAGTTGAGTACGTCCTAGAAATTTTAAATTGAAGGAACTTCTTTATTCCGTAACATTACTGCAGTTATCGCCAAATATCACCTGTGCGCGACTATGTATTTATCGTTTTTCAAAGGCACGTAACTATACTTGAGTGTACCAGAGTACTTAATTGACTCAAACCAAATAATTTCATGGTAGCAGCACTGTTTTAACAGCAGAGCTGTTTAAGCTCGCCGTAAACCTGTGACGAATGAACAGAAGTGATCATCATCATCAAACGCCACGCGCCCTCTTCGACCTCTTCTTCGTATTCGTCCTCTTGATATTCTGCTTTGCTCCCAGAACACGTGCGCCAATTTTTCTGCCATATAATGCAGTAACTCTGAGGGAGGAGAAAACGAGTACAGAGAGAGAAAGAGATCGAGAAAAATATAGAAAACGATAGAAAGAAAGAAACAGAAAATGCTCCATGAAAAAAAAATTCTTTTCAAGGGGGGATTCGAACCCGCTTACCAAAGATCTCATGGCGAGCATCATAATGACTCGGCTATCCAGGAACTTTCTTTCGAGGAACGACGAAGTGTTGCGTTCACTCGGCGTCAGTAAAATCCACAAGCAATGATAGACAAGCATTCAAAGGCCAACATAGATGTAGTGTACAGAAAAATAGGAAAAGTCTTTCAAAATTTGAAGCATATGGAGGCTGGCAAGGATGATAGCTCGCCAACTTGAGGTAGCAGTCAACTCTGATAAGTTCGTCATAAACATCCTTGAGATGAACAATCACACAATGAAATGCATAGTTGAAGCAACAGTTGGTTCTGCATTACGATCTTGAATGCGCGTTTTCTACAAACTGCGCATTCCCGTAAGGAAAAACATATTGAAGGGTACTTCACGAAGAGACGTCGGGAGGCAAGATATAGCATGGGAATTAATGGTAAAAACTTTTGTAGCATTCCCAGAAGGATATGCCAAATCAGAATGACATCTTTGCAGCTATTCAAACAGTGTTCTATAGTCTCTGTTACATCAGAGAGGTGACAGTTAATTTAAGAAAAAAAAATACATTTGTTTGTACCGATTATCTTGTCGCCAGTGTATCGGTATGGAGTTTACAAAAAAAAGGTTTTGTATTAGGCGAAATATACATTTTCCTAACTTGCTTTAACACATCACGAGTAGTCAAGTGGAGGTAGAAAAAGCGTGTATAAGAAATCTTCATATAGTGTGCTGCATGATATTGTGTAGAAGTAGTAGAGGGAAAACCGGATATTGAGGAACCGGACAACAACGAAAACTTCTTGCATAAATCCCCACTAACAAGAGTGAACAGGAAATTTTGAAGAAACAATCAAGTCAGGTAAGGCATTAACGAATCCAACCTGCAAGATTGATCCATTAGTGTGATGACAACTGTCATGAAAAAAGAAGCACGAAACTGTTTGCCATAGATATAAACGAACATATCCCAGCCCTCCCTCCCTCATTGATCTCAATAAGTTGTCCCGTCTCATTGGTTCAGAAGTTGAAGACCACACGAAAGCTGCAAAATCCAAGGAAGTTTTTTACGTAAAATCGAGAAAAATTAGTATGTTGCAATACACAGTAAATCTTCGTAGCCTAAAAGGCATTGTAAGCTGTGACTCTTCCATAGATGGATAGGCGATGTGGAACATATTGGCTGGCTCTGTAGTTGAGGCTTAGGGACGCGCGCTTTCCAGTGATGTGCGCTGAATCTATACGCACCTAACGGCATACTGAGGTATTTTGGTGGAATGCTAGAGCACTGATTTCCAGCAAACTTATTCGGCGTACTACCCCATGTTCCAAACCATCATCCTGGACTTCTAGACGTAGTTAAACAAGCACATAGTAAATACCTAACTTACTTATTGTACATACCACATTCTCAACACTCCCTTTGTCTGAGTAAAAAGAAAGCCACATATGGATAAGCTGTTACCTTAACCTCATTGCCTAATATACTGAAGCCTCGAATGCTATAAGATCGTATTGTGCTCACACAGCAGTTTAAATGAAGTGCAAAAAGCAGTGGGAACTTTGAGCAGCTTTAGTTCACAAAAGAGCAAATAGACACTGGCTCTGACAGGTGACCATTAAAAATTAGACGTGTGGCACAGTCATTGTAAGAAGGCCCAACTCTTTCCAGCACGACTGAGCCAACATTGGCATATTCCAGAGGGGAAAACAGAAATGAATGGCTGACACGTTCTAAAGCTTTGATGTGGTTTTGCTGTAGCACAGCAAGTTATGCATGATAATCTTAGCAATACTGAAGAACTGCACGAGCGATGTGTATGTTAGTTTGTATTGAGCGGCCCCTATATTCACATGTCTGATGAGAACCAACGTAGGTTGACATCACAAACTACAACCCATTTGATAGAAATTTAGCAGAAGCTTTCTAGTCAAATTTTCACTGCACTCCTGGCCTATAGCCATCAAAAGGACGAAGTTTTTTTTCCTTTCAAAACTTTGTCAAATCGAAACAGTGCGGCTTTTGCGAAAATACCATAGGAGCGTCTTCATGTCATATATTTCTCAACAGATCCAATAAAATGGAACTGAGAGAAGTTTGGTATGATTTGTAAAACTCAGCAGGAATTCAATTTGGGCAAAGTGTTTTTTCAAAGGTAGTCCATCATTAACCTGCTCAATGTCCTCCAGTATAATGGAAGTACTAGTGACTGTACAATCATCGTAGTTCACAGAAACAAATTTTGCTTTGTGTTCGACATCATGGTCATCAGCAAGAGAACTGAACAAAAGTTCCAGATACCTTTCGATCTACAAAATTAAGTCTATTCAATTTGTTAGAAGAGCAACTTTAGAATGTAGGTTTTGAGTAACCATGATGCGCGATGCCGCTCATCAAGTAAAGCTTGGCGCATCGGTTGTTCAGGAATCCAAGTCCTCCTATTCTGCGACCGAATGCACGTACCTCTGTAGCCAGCAGCACCATAATTTTGTAGCTGGGGCAGAGTGCTGTCAATCTCATTCGTGTACGCGCCTGCTTTTCTCATTCAATCTCGCAAAGGGGACAGAGGCGTTTAAGTAAACTTCTTTCCTCCTTATTTTAATAGAGCGATTGACAGATGACATCTTTATGGCTATTTCACGAACCTCTTGCTTAAAGAGCTCCCAAGCAGCGAACACAAGCATCATTCAGAAAAAAAAATCGTCACTGCTTCTTTAATTGCAATATTCAATTGCTGATCGCTTACAGCGTATCGATTAATCTTCTAAAGAGCCCACTGCGATCGCAAATAAGTTGGGTGGCTCGCACCAACTTTTTACACAGTAGAGTGGTCCTAAAAAAACTTCCCCATCTCCCACTAAAGGCGACCATGTGTGGATGCGAAGCAGTGGGGAGATGGTTGGCTTGAGCGGGAGAAACGTCGCTGCTCTCGCTTCGCGGCCCGGGCGCTCAACGCGGCGCTGCACAGGGAAGAGAATGAGGTGCGCTCCGTCATTTCATACCGCGGAACTACCGTGGTGCTCCCAGCGGAGTATGCAGCTGTCACACGACGCTGCGCCGTGCTCCCTATTGGGCTGCAGAAATTAGGCGTCTCTTTCTTATTCTAACCACCAACAACAACTGTCGCACTACCTGTCGTGCGCGCCGCTCCGTAGAGGATTCCTAGAGGAGAGAACGGGGGGAACCGTAGGAGAGGAGAGAGAGGGGACGCGCATGCGGTGTGGGGGTGTGGGACGCGGGAACCGCTCCGTAGAGTAGAGGATTCCTAGAGGAGAAAAAAGGGGGTGAGCTTAGGAGAGAGGCGGAGAGGACGCGCATGCGCTGTGGGGATGCAGGCTCCGTAGAGTAAAGGATTCCCAGAGTAGATAAAATGGGTGAGCATAGGAGAGAGGGGAGAGGACGCGCGTGTTCTGTGGGGATGTCGGATGCGGGACGCGGGAGGGACGGACATAGCCCCGAGCATAAGATGCTTCGCATCTAAAAGTCCCAGTTTCGCCACAAGGCTAAGCAATGAATGCGATAGCAACAAATTGGAATGTCAAGCGATGAATGACAAGCAAGTCGAAACCTGCAGCGCGCTGCTCACGCACACATGAAGCAGGAAAACAACACGCACAGGACGAGAGCGAACCAACAACATTCACAGCTCGACACTTAACGCGCGGCTCAAACAAAAATGCCCCCCACCTCCCCCGAAGGGGAATCGTGAGGAAATGCGAATGCATTTCGCGCGCGCTTCACTCCATTTATATAAGGTGGTTGTGGTTCGAAGAAGGAAAAGGCGCCTAATTTCTGCAGCCCGGTCGGGAGCACGGCGCAGCGCCTGGTTTTTTTTTTTGTTTTTTTTTTCTTTTTTTTTCTTTTTAATTTATTTTTTATTTTTTAATTTTTTTTTTCCTTTTTTATTTTTTTTTATTTTTTGGTAATTTTTTTTTTCATATATAGCTCCGCCGAGCTCCCGCGATGCGAGCGCCCTCACGCACTTGAAATGCATTCGCATTTAAAACTGGGGATGCGTAAAGCACGCAGCGATGGAGCGGTGTTTCCTACTGGAACATGCCATTCGCTGCTAATGTGCAATGAGAGACAGAAGACTCCGAGTGGACACAGAGACTCACAGTCCGCTTTTAGTTAACGCGCACGCTGCGAATTTTTATTGCTCAACAACGCACAGGAGAAATCTCCCACAGGCACCACCTTGGAGGTCAAGATCCATTGCCATATATACGGGGTGGCCAGTGAACGGTTGTGCAGCGCGAGCAGTCGGTTTTTTCAACCAAGAAACTCGCTAGCAGACGCTGCCTGTGTCGGCGTCGCGAGGCGAGAGAGGGGGGGTAGCGTAGGAGAGGAGAGAGAGGGGGGGGGCGCGCATGCGCAGTGGGAGTGTGGACGCTGCGGGCAGAGATGCCTAGAGAAGAGAGGGGGGGGAGCGTAGGAGAGGAGAGAGAGGTGGGACGTGCATGCGCAATGGGAGTGTGGACGCCGCGGGCAGGGACGCCTAGAGGAGAGGGGGGAGCGTAGCAGGGGGAGAGAGGAGGCGAGGCGCATGCGCAGTGAGGGTGTGGTTGCCGCGGGGAGGGATGCCTAGAGGAGAGAGAGGGAGAGAGGAGGTTTTTTATTTTTATTTTTTTTAAAGGGCTTGCGCATGCGCAGTAAGGGTGGTCACGCCGCCCGCCACCACCACCGGATTAAGCTTCACCATAAGATGCTTCACATCTAACACCTGCCGGCGCTTACCTCCTCAACCTATCCTCCTCCTCCGCGGACAACCCTGGACAACGCTGGACAACGCCGGACAACGCCGGATGCCTGACATAGCCCGACTATGAAATGCATTCGCATTTAAAACGACGCACGAAACGTATTCACAGGTACAGACGAGCGCAAACTAACAAGTGTCACAGTTGTTACTTAGCTGTGTTTGAAAAGCGTGTTCTTTTCGCAAACGGGGGGGACTGCAGCGAGCAAAGTTACCTTCGTGGGCTCGGTAACAACAACGCAATTGTTCCGGCGAAAGCCTAAGGCGTACTATTCTCCCGACCGCGAGATAAGCGCACGCGCGCACAGGCGTATACCCCCCCACCGGACAAAGTACGCGCCGGAGAGAAGTGCCTGAGAGCGCGCGTCGCGACGTGGGGGCGCCGAGCTAAAGCTCTGCAGAGCGCGCCCTTTGCGCCATCTCGCTGGTAATGCTGAAAACACGCTGGATACACGATCTATACAAATGGCTCGCCGTTTGAACGTTGAAAGAGCTGCGGTTTTGTGGCTCGGCGGTTAGCGCCGCGCGCTGCAGAGAGGGAGGTCCCTCGTTCGATGCCACGCGTCGGAAGCATTTTTCTGAATTATTTTTCTTTGTGGCTTTTATATATATATATAGATACATATACATATACGGGAGATGACGCCGACGGTGAAAACCAGCCCACAGTGTCCCTATAATTGCTATCGCAATAAAATGAAAGTGACTAAGTGTTGCAGGAAATGGCCCGAGAGGAGTGATTACCATACTTTAATTTGATCAAGGCAAGCAGAAGAGCATTCCTCAAGTCAAGCATACGCAGTTACTTGACCCAACGCACCAAAGTCAATAAGCCCTGCATTATCTACAATATCACTTAAAACTTCAGCACTCCTTTCTCGTCAACTATTAAAATTAATGTGATCACTAGGATCCCATACACTGTTAAAGTCACCCATTAGTATAGTCAAAGTATCACGGTTGATTAGTTTGGACACAGCTTCAAATAAATAAACCCGTTTAGAAACCTATTTAGACACATACAAGTTGATAATTTACCACGGCCCTCCAAGCAACACGAAATCGCAGAATATATATCTGCCTTGGCTGCCAACACTGGTATTAATTACTGAACCGGTTAGGCTCCTTCTCAGAAACAGCCAGCAACCTGAAGATACACCCACTGTGTTTAAAACACGAACGTTAGAGTCGGACATAGATGGCTGTAGGGCCTGCTTAGCCTCTGCCACTCTCTACCGTTCTTTCCTGGATGGTGACAAAGTCGAGACGTTATTTTACAAAATGTTTACGGAGTGGCTCCTGTTTCTGGAAAGACCTAAAGCCACGATCGCTGCATGTTGCAAATATGAGTCTGTCGGACTGCTTCATGATGACTACCTACACTATGCTTACTGTCCCATGAGATCAGTCCTAGAGGTCACCGTTGACAGTGAGGCCTTCTTTGAGCCCCCCCCTCCACCGCTCTCCGTTATGATTCCTAGATTGCGATCGCAGACATTTTCCGTTGTGTTTAGACGTTCGGCGATGGAGTACCTTCCGATTCACACTCGTTCTGTCGCTTTCCTTGTTTGAATGTAAGATGTACGTCGCGCGACGGTTGGGAATGGTGGCATCCACAGAAACATACCTGTCGTCTCCTGACAACGTAGTAGGATGAAGAAGCGGCTGCGGTACTTATGCGCTCTTAGTTGATGTTTCTCCAGCGGCATTCTTGTTAGGTAAGGCGTCCTCTATGACAGGCTGATATGCACAATTTAGCGTAAACTCCTTCCACGGGCCACTCGGTTCTTGGCTTGTAGCAGCGCCTTCAGATGCATTGACTCTTGTTTTCTTAGCATCTTCTGTAGGCATTCTGCATAATCCAGTAACATTCGTTCTTCACGAAATTTCTCTGTAGCGTCGAGAACTTCTGTGGCATCCATAATATGCTCCTGTAAGTTATCATATAGTTGATGCGTACGTTGTCGTAATATGTTAGCGTAGGTCATGGCACATTCTTCAGCCGAATGTCCAAAGCGTGGACAGTCATCAAAGCGAGGAGTCCTGTAGTTAAAACGGATGTGCCCCTACCTTATAGCAGTGAAGACAACGTGGTGGGCGGCGACGAATCACTACGAGACTCTGAGCTCCACAGACCGTCAGAAAGCGTGGAGGGTCACCAACTCGGACTCCATCGGCGAGGCACAATACAACATCATGATTAAGAGTGCTAATTTGCTCTATATCGACTACTTTTCAACTTTTTGTTGATGCTGACTTAACCTTCCCGTAAGGTTACAGTGCCCCTCCTATGTACGCGTATTCCAAGTGCCCAGGAAGCCATAGCAGCTTCATCTTCTGCGATCGCCTGATCAATCACAATACATTGTATATTTTTGACAAGAAATTCACTGGGTGTGACTAACTTTTTTTTTTTCGTGGCCGTGTACTTACTCGTCACCATCCATAAGTATGACATTTGGAATTGACCAATCGAGCGGATTTCCTGTAAGTCGATAATATTTCGAAGACCATTTCTGAAGTCCTTAACACGGTAAGCGTGACCAGCGAAGTCCACTCGTAAGAAAACGGAGTCCCCAACCAGCTTACCAGAAGGAAGGTCAGATAACATAACGCGGTAGTGATTACTGCTGGTGGAAGCCTCAGCAGTACCTCGGCCGTAGGCAGATAGATCATTTGTGGCGGATAACATAAAAAACACGACCATTCAGACCGTCGTCACACTAGCAGAGCCGAGCATAGCCTTCTAATTATAGTATAATACAGTATAGAAAGGAGGCGGGTAATGTAAGTGAGGGTGACTTGGAGGGAAAAAAAAAAGGGAGGGGGGGGAGATAGTAAAGCATAGCGTAGATAGAGTAAGAAAGAAATACACTGAAAAAAGGCAGAAAAATAAATAGAGGAAGCACGAAAGAGATATCGAAAGAAATCGAGAGAGAGAAAAAAAAAGACAGAGTCGACAGAAAGAGAGAAAAAAGATATACAAAAACAATCGGAACCAACGTTACTTTGATTGGAACCGAGAAAAATAAAGCAATAGAGGAAGAAAGAAAGACGAAACTAACGAGATAGGCAGCAGGCAGTCCAGCTCTGTATATTCTTCAGGCTTTGCACAAGTGTAAGTCTGCCTTAATTTTAAGTGCGTATCACTTTAAGGGCCCGGCTTGTCCATCCATAAATCTCATGTGGCCTGATCGCGCTCACAATGAAGCGCTCAATACAGGCCTAAAACATGGCTATCAGCGCTCAAAACTGACTGGGTTAAAATAAACGAACTAGGTCTGCAATAGCATAATTAACAGAAATAACCAAGAAGTAATCGAAATAATTAACTTAGTATAACTAAAAACCTTTCGGAAAAATGCGGCTGACTCCGGCGCCGCGCAAGAGAGGGTATCACCGCCTTGCTAAACAAGTGATTGCTCTTCTCACCGGCTCTTCTACGGCGCAACATCTATGGGGGGAAACAACCTGATGGAACTCGCTGTGGACGACACGTGTCTCATCGGGCGTAACAAGCAGGAAGTCGATCACAGGTAAAGTCACAGCGAAAGCTGGAAGAGGGGTGTATCTAGAACCCGTTGTAAAGTCTCTTAGGGCCACTAATACAAGTGCGCTTGCAGAAACTCACTACGCCATAAATCATTTTTTGTCAAGTTGGGAAGCACCCACTAGGCCATTATTCGCCATTCTGCGGAGAAGCGGACTACCCGTTATGCGTTTTCTAGGCATTGTGTGCACTTTGTTGATGCGGTGGCTAATGGCGATGAATAATTATGACTGAGCCCTTCTTAATGGGTTGGAAGCATTCAACGACCCACTCATTACGCAATTCGTACTGTGTGACGCCTGGTTACACAATTCGCATTGTGTGACTCCTGCTTGTTATTCACTCTTCTACCACGCATTATTACAAATTTTAACGTGGTTCCTTCCCGACATAACGCCTTCATAGGGTATGTTTGCGAACGAGTTTTGAGCACTGGCTTGGCTCTGTGGTAGAATCATGGGCTGCCGCGGAGAGGACCCAGGTTCGAACCCCCGTTCCCCCCTTGGATAATTTTTCTTATTTCATTTTTTTTTAATTCGCACTATAGCGGGTACAGACACCAGCGGCGGCGGACAACTACAGCGCCAAAAACAACCCTTGTTGTGATCTCATAACAGCTTTCGCTGTAAAAGTCTGGCTCATGTCGCACAGCGAGCTTGCGAATCTCATAATAAGATTCTACTCGAGCCGGGGAAACCTTACATGCTTGCCTCAAGAATTGCTGTTATCGACGGTTTGGTTAGCGGAGCAGTGGGAACGCTAGGAACGGGAATTGCTGGGTGCCCGTGCTACGCACATCTTAAGGTTTCACAGTAGTCGAGATTCCTTTAGTGCGGGATTTAAAACCACACCAATCTCTGAGCATGTACGACATTTTGAAAATGGAAAATTGACCTCTAGTGTCAGCTTCAGTGAATAAAAAAAGCCGTGGTACATGGAATCGTAAGGAACGTCTAGGTACGCAGCAAGCATGTAAGCGGCAATAAAAACGCTGTACATGAATGTGCACAATCATAAATTCATATCACATTTTTGCGCACACATTTTTTTTAAGAATTAAGAACTATTATTAACACAATTCTGCAGAAAAAGAAGGCAGAATAGACGGACAAAAGTTCTACGTCAGATTTAAAGTAATTATTTTTACTTGCTCTGAACAGGACGACACGATGGAATGTAATGTTAAGTGTTGCAAGATGGACGCATGGGGCTCGGACAGCACAGAGACGACTGATGTTTCAGACGGTGAAACTCAGCAGGTTTCAGAGAATGCGAGAGAAGAAAATGATTACGAAACTGCAACAGATTATGCTTACCCGGATGAATACGAAATTTGTAACTACCAACCTATGCTGGATGGGATGACATGCGGGATAAATAAGGTATATTTTATGGATAACGTCTTTTCTATTTGAATATTGTAGCAATTACTGAAACTTTTTTTTTCGTATAAAAACTTTGGTTTATTGTCATTTACAATCTGAAATATGAAATAATGTAGTTTGTGTTCTGCCAATTAATATGCGTTTTTTTATCCGTTCCCAATATTCTGCTTCGCTCTTTCAAAGTAGCATCATCCAATAATTTCTCTTTAACCGGGTATGGGAGGGCAGCTAATTATAGGTGCACTGGCTTCAAACACTATTTTCGCGAACTGCAGCACGCATTCTTATAGTGAAGCCATCTTTCAACAAGCGTATCAGGAGTGTTCACGTGTTATCTTAGAAGTACGAGCCATCAGGCAAATATTAAAAGCACAGAAATGCTTGGCTGAGTGTGCTTGCTAAATATGGCCTCAGATGTATTACACATCCCAACCTGTGAAACCCGGGGCAAAAGAACGGCGCTCTCGTTTCACCACGTCACCACCGATAAGCAACATGCAAATGAGTTTGCCTCTTCCAGATTTCGACAGTGAAACGTTTACACACTTGAACTAAACGCACGTCCTATGAACTGCAATTAACATTTTTTTTTGGTAGCGCTTTTATTAGTAGTGAATGTAACGAAAATACACACCCTAAATGGCTCGGAAAAGCAGGGAGCTATCTCATTCATCGTTCATATTGCCACGCGCTATTCTTATTTTCACTTTTGTTGTATTCGGTTTTCGCCCACAAAGACCGTCAGCAAAGCTCAACTCAAACCGCGCCTTATTGTTCTACAACCTTCGCGAATATTGTAGATCGTTTTGTTAAGATTGCGCGCAAGACGCGACCACTCGAGATTATTCCAGAGCGTGCGCGATGACCAGTGATAAGGCTAGAATGTTCGACGCGTGATGCATAAAAGCCGGCGCGCTCCAACGATGTTCAGATTATCGACGGCCGACGCTCTGTTCGCCGCTTTCAGTGCCACTGTGTATTGTTGTAGCCTTACTTTCAGTTTCTTGGCCACAAGTTCGGCCTAATAAAGAGTTCCTTTCTTTTAACGCCGACTGTTGCCTTCGTCGACGTCACGACCACGTGACAATATGTTCATGTAGGGGTAAACGTTTTGTGGGAATAGAGACGATGGCTACGTACAGTATTTTTCCTTATTTATTACTTTTTAGCGAGTAATTTCTCATGTTTTGTCACTTCTAAGTGGGGTGACCGAATAAGACAGAAACAAACGATGAATAATACACGAACACAAGCCTTTCTTATTCTGGAGCACTGGTTGAAAATGTTGAATAAGTAGCGACTCACGCAAATGACAGGTGTAATACACGCGCTCTTATTCCAAATATGTTGATCCCTGTAAAGAAGTTAGCGGTTCACTTTTAATGATTAACACTCTTTGAAATAAGCAAAGTTAGCATCGGTAGGTAGCTTGTAATGCTAACACAATTTTATATTTATTTATTTCCTTAACAGACTTGTTACAAAGGCATTTGTGGTGATCAAAGCAGCTGGGATGACATGAAGAAGAAGTATCGGACTAATAGGACGTTCGAAGAAATTCCATGATCTTTCTTCGCATTAATTTCAACATTCAAATTTTCAAACAGACATAATTTTCGAGTTTGTTGTTATCGCATTTATTGCTTCCCCTTTGCGTCGACCCTGTGACTTTTTCGGTTAGCGATATTTTAGCACCATTTATTTCTCCAGGGAAGCACGACGTCAGTTATGTGCTGACCCCACGTGACCACTTGCATGCTCTCGAAGCACTGACCCGTCGCACTCGGATACAATTTTATCAAACCACCTTTTTTCTACACACCCTTTTCACACACGCCGTTTTGATGATGAACTTCACTGTAAAAAAGACAGAGTCGGCACCAGATCATTTATGGTAACATCGCAATAAAAATGTGGGTCAATTTCTAGCTGAAGAAACTCTTTAAGTCGAATTGTGGCCCAGCAGATGTTTCATTAGCTAAGAAATACATTATAAGCAACAGAACAGAAAACTAAAGAATACATTGAAGCTGGGGAAATCATAAGTAGACTTGCGCGTATTAGAGCAAAAAAGACCATGACCCATGGTGTTAACGCAGAAAACAAAGTGATGGAGCTTACGGAAACTCAAGGCATGAATGGCAAGAACGGGATCAATCTAAAGCAAATAAAGGTAAGATGCTATGGTAAAGAGATGAAGATAAAGGCCTGATTCCCACTTTTAGCTCAAATGTAAAAGCCCTAGTGAGGGTCTATATTTCTTTTTCATTTTTTATGGATCAGAAGTTCGGCCCTTACGTATAGAACTACCCCAGAAGATTGATTGCCGCCAATTGCACTACACAAACATGTTCTTACAAGTCCTGTGATCCTAGTAAACATTCAGTAAAGTGGGATGAAACACACGCTGCATACTTGCGAATGAGTTCATACCAAGAAAGTAAACTCGAACGCTAAGACAAGCAATGTATATAACACTGAAGACGCAAGGCGCCGTACGTTCGAAGCTCAGAAGAAGAGCGTCAGATGACTGCACGACAACGGGTTTTCGATGGCTGTGGGTCGACAAGCATTGCAGCTGCAGCAGCACAATTCGTGGGATAACGGCGGTAGACAGCGCTTCGTCACCATCTCACCAAAAAACAATGTTATGACTTCCGGGCTGGTATAACCCAAGGTACCTTTACATGTTATCACAAGCGGGCAGAGGGTTCCCCTTCAGGGGGGGGGGCGAAGGTTCGTCGCAGCGCCCCCCCTCCCTATTATGTCAATGCATGGGGCTGACTTTGCGCCCCCCCTACAATGTATAGGGCTGACTTTGCGCCCCCCCTTCTCGCCCCCCCCCCCCCCCCCGGGCGCACGCCTATGCATGTTATGGCTTTGCGAATTATGAGTTGGATGTGTGACCATGAAGATTAAACACAATACTCACAAAACCTGGCGCTAAGCGCGACATTCGAGGTCATGCACATCATTCCACACAAAATCACGGAGGCAGCAACAAAAGAGCTGCACGAATACGTGATTACTCTAAAAAATGAAGAACCTTGCACTCGCAGCGCATGAGTTGAAACAACGAGCCTGGTCAATCAAATGGCGTTTCTTGGTTGGTGCTAGGTATGAACTTGGCTGATGCTAGGTATGAAATTGGCTGATGCTAGGTTTGAACTTCGCCGGTGCTAGGTTTGAACTCAGTTGATGCTAGTCTGGAACTCGGCTGATACTAGGCTCGAGCACCGCTAGGTCTAAACTTTGCTGATGCGAAGTCTGAGCTTGGTTTATGATAGGTTTTTTCTTGGCTCATCATAGCCATTTGATCAACCAGCTTCGCTGTTTCAACTATTGCGCGGCCAGTGCAAGACTTCCAACTGTAGCGGGTCGTTAGTGTTTTCGAGCTATTGTCTTTTTTCAATCTCTACTGCGTTGAACGGTTCATCGGCCATGTCGGGAACGCGTCCAAGCTACACGTAGTCTATCCGAACGTTCTAGAACTTCTACAGGGGAGTTTCAGCCAGGTACTAATTCGCGCATTGGCAAACCATGTCAGATTTGTACAAAGGTTTGTTGAAGCATTAGCTTGAAATCCACGACCACCGCGGCATCCTCCGGAACACTACGCGGCAGCGTTGAGAACGTTGATGACGTATCGCAGTATCTCATACTGCCTGTAACTGTCGGGGAGCCCCTGTCGGATGTTGATGAATGGCAATCTCGGCGACACCTTTCAATCCTCCACCTCGTTCACTCATGGTAACGATGCACGCTAGTCGGGGTTCTTGAAACCGTTGGTGACACAAAATCGTTGAACGACAATGTGCACAACCGTATGCCAGGAAGTCATGCTTAATTTCAGTTCACCGTGGTCGTTCCCTTCCGGGAACATTCCGCGAAGAAATCGATATGCATTGGCGCGCTTTTACTTGCAAGGCATGGAGCTGATTGAAGTTAAACTTGCGTTTAACCAAAGCCTAACGCACACCTTACAAGAATGTCCAAATTCGAGCACCAGAAACTCACGAGCAAATCTGGTGTTGGTTCCATGAGTGCTCGCACGGACGTTTCGCCGCTCGCACTTGGCTCGACCAACTTCTGGTAGACTGCGCATGGCTCGTTTCCTCGCCTTGTCCCGCTCATTCTCGCGTCGCACCTAGTACGGATGTGGCCACCGTCGCGTTTCGCCACTGCTTCATTGGATGGGAAGACCTTATGGATTCGTCGTCAACGGCTACATTCTCGATCGGCGATCGTTGAGCTTGGCGAGAAGTAGCCTCTCAGGGTATATTTACTTTAATGGGCGGCCTTTGGCCAGAACTGTCTCGGCACTTGGAGGTGCTGCTGCTGTATAGCGATTCCGAAGGCACGCAAAGGATCGGTGCGACAATGTTCGAGGCCCGTGTACTTAGATTTATGTGCGCGATAAAGAAACCAGGTGGTCAAACTTTCCAAAGCGATCGGCCAGGTGGTCTAGTGGTTATTGTGCTCGACTGATCCGCAGGTCGCGGAATCGAAGACCCGCTGGTGGCGGGATCAAATTCCCGCCGCGGCAGCTGCATTTTCGATAGAGGGGAAAATGCTTGAGGCCCGTGTGCTTAGATTTAGGTGCACGTTAAAAAAACCCAGGTAGTGAAAATTTCCCGAGCCCTCCGCTGTGATGTCTCTCATAATCATATCGTGGTTTTGGGACGTTAAACCCCAATAAATATTATTATTATTATTATTATTATTATTATTATTATTATTATTATTATTATTATTATTATTATTATTATTACTATTATTAAACTTTTTCAAGCCCTCCAGCACGGTGTCTCTCATAAGCATATTTTTCATTTATTTACCCTAATGGCTCAAAGTGGTCATTACATAGCGGGGGGGGGGGGTAACAATTCATACAAACATCGAAAAATGTAATAGAAACAAAGAAATGACAGTAAAAAAGTCACAGTTTCACCACATGGTGAAGCAATGAATGCGATAGCTACAAACTGGGATGTCAAGCGACGAATGGCAAGCAGATCAAAACGTGCAGCGCTCTGCTCACGCATACATGACTCACGAAAACAACACGCACAGGATGAGAGCGAACTGACAACGTTCACAACTCGACACTGAACGCGCTGCTCAAACAAAAACGACGCACGAAACGTATTCACAGGTACAGACAAACGCGAACTAACAAGTGTCACGGTTGTTACTTCGCTGTGTTTGAAAAGCGTGCCCTTTATGTGCAAACGGGGGGACTGCAGCGAGAAAAGTGACCTTCGTGCGCTCGGTAACTACAACGCAATCGTTCCGGCGAAAGCCCAAGACGTACAATTCTTCCCCATCACGAGATAAGCGCGCGCGCGCACGGGCCTTTGCCCCCGACGGGGCAAAGTGCGCGTGGGAGACGAGCGCATGAGCGCGCGAGTCGCGACGAGCGGAGCGCTGAGCTGAAGCCCCACCGAGCGCGCCCTTTGCGCAATCTCGCTGGTATATAATGCTGAAAACACGCTCAGAACATGCTGTAGCTCGCTGTTTGAACGTTGAAGGACGTGGCCTTTCGTGGCTCAGCGGTGGCTCAGCGGGACCTCTCGCTGCGGAGCGAGAGGTCCCTCATTCGATGCCATGGGTTGGAAACATTTTTTGAATTATTCTTCTTTGTGGCTTTTAGAGATATATAGATACATATACACATAGGGGACATGATGGTGACGGCAGAACCCAGGCGAGAGTCTCCATATAATTGAATAAAAAAAATCCTGAAGAGAAATAGAAATTGCTGATGGTACACTGCTTCTCAACATGCATCATCGTGCAACATTTCCTACGTTATACAAAAAATAAACTTACATGATGTGACCGGCCTATTCAGGCATTGTAGACAGTAAAAAATTCGCAAGGATAGAAAGGGGAGGATAGAAGGGTTTTTAGGACGTTAAACCCCAACAGTTATTATTAGGACAAGCACATGCGCAATAAGGATGCTTATGACGCATTTCATGACGTAAACGGCTGTTAAGTGAGGTCAATATAAAACTTGGCGTGGTCTCTACACAGCTTTTGCGCGGCTAGGCGTGACGCTACCCTAGCTGTCGTGATGATCAGTCGTGGCGGCTACGCCATCAGCTTGGCGGCAGCAAGGTTTAGGAGCATGCGTGGGTTGGTGAGATGGGACGGTAGCGAGGCGAGGTGAGGCGAGGCAAGGTTGTGCAAAGCTGTCCTCGTTTTCTATGGCAACGGCGCGAGGAAGTTTTCTCCGCACAACAGACGTTTTCATGACTTAAGAGCTTCGCTGTTAAAAGATAAACTCCGCGTTACGGACCTGTGCAAGATCACTACATGAATGTTTTGATCACCTAGCAGAAACTTCTTGAGATAAACGTCAATGTTCAAGAACCAGCTGATAAGGTATCTACCTAGCCTCGGTTTCGTGCAAGCAAGACCTTAAAATCTCCCCGGAAAAGTGGGCAATAGTAGCGTTCACATGTAAACCAATGACGCACTATGTCTTTTCTATTGAAGGGCGGACCATTTCTGATGCCTGAACCTACAAATGTCTGCGTATAATCATAGATAAAGACCTCTGCTGGAGCCCGCATGTGTCTTACATGAAGCAAGATGGCAAGTTGGGCCAGTTGGATTTTTTGTTCATGTATGCGCGAAGAACCATTATTTGCTTTATATACGTTTTGTGATTAATAAAACTTCAGTTGTGGGTGTAAGCGCTGTCCTGTCTGCTTCTTCTTGTCTGTGTTTTTTCGGTGCGCTTCAACCAAATTTTCTTACATGAAAAAGCGCCTGACAGGCATCTGCCAATTGTTGAAGTTTCTCTGTGGAAAATTTTGGGAAATCCGAAGTACCATGAGAATCGATGTTATGAGAAGCATGCCGAGGAAAGGTGACTGGGTTGAAATTTTTCTATTGAGCTGAACGTTACGAAATGACGCTGAAGATATGTACAAATAGTGTACGCACAGACATATTTTGAACAGTCGCATATGTTTTATATAACCAGTTGTTTATAGTTGCGTAATGATGCCAACAGAAACATGGGTATTACCTACACCAGAAGCGGTAATCAGATATGCAGCACTTGTGCTTGCGTGGATGGTAGCCTTGGATAGTGCTTCTTAGACCAACTACAGTGGACGGCGCTTAAATATACAATTGACGTTAACCCGACATGACGCCTACATCATAGGAGTACATATGTAATTCTTATAAAATTAGCCAGCAATGCAACCACAATTGACGTTTCACCAACATTATGCCTTCATAGGGTGTTTTTCCAAAGCAATTCCGAGACCTGGCGTGGCTCTGTGGTAGAAAATACTTGATTGCCACGCAGACTACTTCGGTTCGATTCCTGCTGGGACAATGATATTTATTATTTGCATTGGTCGGGTCAACGCTGCCGACGTCAGTTTTTCTTAACGCTCTCCCGTTTAAATTAGTAATATCTGTCCTCGCCATTCCTGGCTAGATATAAATTGTCAAACACCTGTGGCGCATACCCGCATACCGCGGCCCGCGGTATACAGGTATCTGCCACACGCCTCTGCAGGAAAGGGTTTGACGTCATTCGCGACAAAATTTTCACGTTATTCATGTCATCACCAGCCAGACATAATCATCAATGCATCTTACCCTCCCTACAAATTTTGGTGTACCCCACGTTAATGAGGCGATCACGAGAGCACCCAGACGTAGGCGGCTAGATAGATAGATACGTATATAGAAACGAAAAAGTGCTTACAGTACACAAAGAAATGCTTCGCATTTAAGACCTGAGGCATGTCGGTAGATGCAATGCTGGAACTGTACAGATCACTGTTTCTCGTTTTTTTTTTCGATATAGGCTATACCCTGCCCGCACTGACTAATACTTGCAAGACAAATATTTGAACTCCACAAGCTGTACAAGCTCAGGCTCTCCGAGTTTCTCTTAGATTGCCAAAATGCAAGCCGACTGATGCGACTATTTCGATTGCACAGGACCAACCTATAGACCCTTTTCATAATTGTAAAGCTAGCTTTCCTGCAGTGCAGTTGTCCCTACCAATGGCGGCTGGTCACTTAATGCAAAAAGCGTGTTCAAGAGCAGTTTGCTTGCCCTACGGCGGGAAAACGTTCACTGGGCTCCCTTGATATAAACCCGCATAATAGAAAACCCGCGCATTTCTCTATCACCTGATTGATAGTATGAATATGGACTATTGTTGAGAAGCCTGTACGAAATCCTGCCTGGTCCTTTGGTTGATTGAACTCTAATGTCGTATTAATTCTGATAGCAATTATTTTTGTAAATAGCTTGTAGAGAACGAACAGTACGCTGATGGGCCTGTAATTTTCCAGGTCCCTGACGTCCCCTTTTTTATGGTTTGGACGTCCCCCTTCCTCAAGTCAAGGTGAATTCCAGATCTTACCATTTTATGGTCACTGCTTCGGATCTTGTTAATTGCTCGCACATCCTGTACAATGCCCGGGTGGGCACACATTATGAAGTCTATTTCATATTTAGTTTCACCATTAGGACTCCTCCACGTCCACTTACGAGTAGCCCGTATTCTGTAGAAGGTATTCAAGATCCGTAAATTATTGCGTTCTGCGAACTCTGCTAGTAACTCCACTCTGGCGTTTCTAGAGCCGATGCCATATGAGATATGCGCGGAATACAACCAACCCCTATACATAGCCTTCATAGATTACAAGAAGGCATTTGGTTCGGTGGAGACATCAGCAGTCACGCAGGCACTGCGGAATCAGGGCATCGACGAAGCCTATATAAACATAATGGAAGAAATTTACAGCGGATCCACAGCCACCATAGCCCTCCATAAAGAAAGTGACAAAATCCCAAATAAAGAAGGGCGTACGGCAGGGAGACACGATCTCTCCAGTGCTATTCACCGCGTGTTTACAGGAGGTTTTCAGGGCCCCAGATTGGGAAGAGTTTGGGATAAGGGTTAATGGAGAGTATCTCAGTAACCTGCGATTCGCTGATGACATTACACTGATGAGTAACTCAGGAGACGAATTACAGCTCATGATTACTGAACTGGATACGGAAAGTAGAAGAGTAGGTCTGAAAATTAATATGCATAAAACTAAAGTAATGAGGAACAAACTTGGCAGAGAACAGCGCTTTGCGATAGGTGGCAAGACACTGGAAGTTGTAAAGGAGTACGTCTACTTAGAACAGGTAGTAAACGCGGAGCCGAACCAGGAGAGTGAAATAACTAGAAGAATAAGGATGGGATGGAGCTCACTCGGCAAGCATTATCAAATCATGAATGGTAGTCTACCACTATCCCTCAAGAGGAAGGTATATAACAGCTGCATTTTACCGGTACTTACCTACGGAGCAGAAACCTGGAGACTTACAAAGAGGGTTCAACTTAAATTGAGGATGACGCAGCGAGCGATGGAAACGAAAACGATAGGTGTAACCTTAAGAGACAGGAAGAGAGCAGAGTGGGTCAGGGAACAAACGGGGGGTTAAGGATATCATCGTTGAAATCAAGAAGAAGAAATGGATATGGGCCGGGCACGTAGCACGTCGGCAGGATAACCGCTGGTCATTAAGGGTAACTGACTGGATTCCAAGAGATGGCAAACGCGTGAGGGGGGAGACAGAAAATTAGGTGGGTAGATGAGATTAAGAAGTTTGCAGGTATAACGTGGCAGCAGAAAGCACAGGACCGGGTTGATTGGCGGAACATGGGAGAGGCCTTTGCCCTGCAGTGGGCGTAGTCAGGCTGATGATGATGATGATGATGATGATGATAGAAAACCCATGGCACATTCCACTAGGACCTCCTCTCCACTTAAAGGATGACAGGTGCCACCATGAGTAGGGAGAATATGCAGCACAGGGAAGCGCACTTGCGGTTTATGAAAAGGGTCTATACAAACGCAAATTGTGGTGGAAGCCCTTAGAGATCATATCAGGCATTTTCCTGGGCTCATTGGCACCACCTTGCAACACTGCCATCAGAAATACCACGGGCGTCATATTGTGCAATGATTTAAAACTATGGCGCCCACTTCAGTCTGGCTTCAGCCCCGCGTATAAGCCAGCAATACCTCCGTGGTGCGTCATTCGACCTGAAGTGCAGTTGAACGCACAGGGAAGGAGAAAATCTGAGCTCTCATCATCATTGCTGAGGCAGATATCTCTAATTCTTCTGCGCGAGATTACGCTGATCACGATGACGTACATATCTATACTGATGGATCAACTACTCTCCAGTGTTCGCCAGGAGCAGTGGTCGTCCCAGCGAAGGCTATTACCGTCAATTTCTAGACAGACCACCCCACGACATCGACGGCTGCAGAGCATATTGCTCTTCGCGCTCCACTTCAGGTATTCAACAGTGAACAGCCTCAACGATGCTCAGTGTTCAGTGATTCGAAGGCCTGCTCTGCAATCTTGGCTGCCAGCCTTGGCACGAACCATGCGAGCAGTTGGTCTTCGATGGTAGGTATCTTCGCCATACTTCATTCGAGAAAGGACACCACGTGACATTTCAGTGGCAGCAAGGTCACTGCGGCGTGATAGGCAATGAACACGCCGACATTGCTGCTTGATCAGCCCTTCAAGGCGACATGGTCGAGACAATACTCGTATCGAGCACCGATGCTGCTAGCCAACTTTGAGTGCTCGCATGAGAAATCACTTTTCCACTTGGAATACAGCAAGTAGACTGCGCAGCCAACACCACCACTGCCCGAATATTTTACGCCTTCAGACATCTACTGGACTACGCCAAAATGATGCCACTCTGGTTTGCCGTTAATGGCTGAGAGTGGCTTTCACGAAGTCATTCTTCTTTCGAATCGAAATGGCTGAGAACCCTTATTGTACCAACTGTGGTAGCGAGGAGACATTACAGCACATCTGCGACTGTCCACGCGACATTGCGGAGAGAAAATTACTAGCACACACTTTAGCTTGTATAAATCAGATACCGATGACGACAGAATACTCGAGAGGTCATCGCGGGTGAAGGTGATGACGAAGCTCAGCTCACCTTCGTGGAGGCAACAGACTTGCACCGGAGGTTATAGGCTGATGGCCTTATTGTGAGAATGAAGTGTGACTGTGTTCGTGCTTTCTCCTCTATCTTTCTCCATCTTTTACTCCCTCATCCCTTTTCCCAGAGTAGGGTAGCATTCCGGTCCTTCTAGACTGGTTAACATGCCTGCCTTTCCTTTCCCTGTTTTTTTCTTCCTTACTTCCTCGATTTCATGATTCTTACTAAAACGTACTTCACTAGGCTAGTGTTTTCAAAACAACAGACTCTACGGCAACGTGCACGAATTTTAAAGAGTAACATGGTACTCACCACGGATATCGCGACAACGTCGTTGCTTCAACCGCCGTAGTGGCGACACTCTTCGACAGGGTTGTGGCCTGCCGGCAATCGTACCCCCCGAGCAGCACCAAAGGCTCCAATATCTTTTAAAAATCAGGAAAATGCGATATTTGCTCGGTCATTTCACAATTGCTTTTTCTGTAACGGCTTGCATCTTCAGATGGTTGAAGACATCATTTGGAACAGTAACAAAGAAAGTTGATTTAATTAACTTTTTTAATTAGCGCACTTATGCACTTATGTCAAATGGGAGAATTGAAATTGTTCATGCGAAAAACCCATCGCCGCTTTGCGATGTAGAAAAGGCGGCCTCTATTAATTTTTGTGGAGCAATGAAATTCAGGCACATTCAACGGCGACAACGAAACCCAAGCACCGATGAGCGCAAAAAGCAGCCGACTAAAATGACGTCACTCTCCAAGACAAAGATTACAGAGATGCAGTTCTTCCCTATTTGTTAACGTATGTACAGGGCTGGTCAAAAGTTGCCAGGCCACGCTTTACATGGGATAGTGGCCTGGGAACTTTTGACCCCCCGTGTACGTCTTGCGTGCTATTATTGCAAGCACAACCCACACACCACACAACGAAGTTGGATGATGGTTATTATAACGACGCTCACTCATTCTGTACGTCTCAGACGAATATGGCAGTAGCGCTCTTCCGTAATTCTCTATCGGTTTTGCCGCTGAATTTGGGAGAATTTCATTACTTCGCAATTATTACTAGAGGCCACTTTTTTCGAAATCTCAAAGCTGCAATTGGTTCTTCGCATGAAAGACTTCAATTCACCCATTTCGCTTACCCGCCAAACTCCGCTAAATAAAAAGTTAATTTATCTAACTTTAATTACTATACCAAATTCTGTCTTCAACCACCTTAAAATGCCTGCCGCCACAGGAAAATCAAATGTGAAGACAGCGAGCAAATACCGCACACATTTCTTGAAACACTCTGTATACAAGGTGTTTCAATAAATGTCTCTGAACATTATAGAAAATACGGAAAATGGTATGTCTCCTCGCAGCTGTTATAATACCTTTCCTTTTGTTCGGATACATATTAAGCTGCCTAGACGCTGCAATTACGGCGTTAACTAAACAAAGTACATTAACTAGCTTTTTAATTAGTGGGTACAGATGGTCGGGTCAAATAGCAGTATTGCTGTCCTTTCTGAAAAATGCCATTATCGCTTTGAAATTGTGAAAAGTCGGCTTCTGGTAAGTATTGCAGAGCAATGAAATTCAACCAAATTCACCAGCCATACAAAAACCGAATCTCCGATGACCGCAACTTCAAGCTCACCGGGCTGTTTATCCGTGGAACGGCGGTAGGCCGAATGTCTATCAAACCTCTTGGGACTGTATACCTAGTACAGTGCAGTTGGAAGCGCAATTCGCCAGCTCGGACCCGGGAGTGCAACGCGCGCTCCAGGATCAAGTTGGGTGGGTGGCCAAGGCTAGTGAAGCGCTGAACGCAGGGGCTCCTTACCGTGTCAACATCCGTTGACTACCATTGTAAAAATTCACACAAGCCTGCTTTCAAGTGTTGGTGTGTTTGTTCATCCCACAACTACTATAAAAAAAAAAACTGAAAATCTAATCGTGAAAACAAACGCTCCCTACAAAGCAGAAAACTGGGCGAGTTGGTATGTATTCATCTTCAAAGGATAGTGCGCACTTACCACGGGGACAAAGGGAGAAGAACACGACATCCCAAGCGCTAACTTTCAACTAAAGTTTATTCAAGGAAAAACGGAAGACAAGAAACTAACATAGCGAGTACCACGCATGCGTCACTGCGCAGAAAAGCATAACTAAACTATACGTCACACATCACTTCAAAGCCTAACATCATGGCGAGGTGGTAACACATATCTGTTGAACCTTGCAAGGCGCTAATCGGTGTTGCCAAGAACTTTTCTTTCGTTTTTCCTTCAATAAAGTTTAGTTGAAAGTTAGCGCTTGTGTTGTCGTGTTCTTCTTCCTTTGTCCCCGTAGTAAGTGCGCGCTATCCTTTGAAGATGAAACGCTCCCTGTAGGCCTCTCGTACCCTACGTCATCCACGAATCACAACTGTATAAAAATGCGGTTTCGCAATTCTACCGGGCGGTTTCGTCATCAGCGTTGGGTTGTCGTACGTCATTCGGAGCGAAGTGGGCCAACAAATACAGGTGGAGATACAAACGCCGTACAAGACGGCGGCGGGACCAAAGAGTACCTTTTGCTCTTGCAGACGAACAAAACTTCCGGCAAACTTTTTAATTCGGGGCACTTAGCGAACTTCGGCGACTTTGAGCGTATCTATCTATCTATCTATCTATCTATCTATCTATCTATCTATCTATCTATCTATCTATCTATCTATCTATCTATCTATCTATCTATCTATCTATCTATCTATCTATCTATCTATCTATCTATCTATCTATCTATCTATCTATCCACTGATGACGTTGTGGTCTCCTGGCCGTTTCGTCCATGGGATCTTTACCAAAATTGGTATGGCACAACATGACTCTATGACGAACATAAATGACAGGTTATGACATGAAAATCATGTCATGTGTATCATAGCGTGATTTTCATTCCACGTTCCTGGTACTTGCGGCCACTCGTTAACTTGATGTAATGCAAAATTGGTATGGTATGACGCCGAGGAGGCCTGGACGCCTTTCCCGGATGGTAACGATGGCAGGAAAGCGGATGACGAGGAGGCTTGGACGCCGTCCGTGCCAAGCGGTGCTTCCAACAGCGGACGGCTTGCGGTTTCCATGCCCTAGGAAACGAGTGCGGCGTTCCTGGACTGACGGCTCCGCAAGGCCTAAGACGGACAAGCACAGGCGGTTTCTGCTTTAAGGCTTCGTCTCCGACGACTGCGCAATTGCAGAGAAACCAGAGACAACTCCTGTTCACTAGGCCAGCTGTTCTTATTCTGCCTTCGTTCTCTTCTGCTTCTCGCGCTAGTCGAGCGCGAGAGCCAAAGCTCCGTTGCCGCTCTTTATCATTACAATATATATATATATATATATATATATATTTTTTTTTTGGGGGGGGGGAGTTGAAGATCGATGGTTCCGGCTCGGAATATGATTGAAGAAAAGGATGCACGTGCGAAATATTTTATTTTATTTTATTTAAACGTCAATAAAATATTTCGCACGTGCATCCTTTTCTCCAATCATATATATATATATATATATATATATATATATATATATATATATATATATATATATATATATATATATATATATATATATATATATAGATAAGGCAAAAAAAAATTAATTAAAATAAAGAGAAAATTACGTGGCACCCGACCAGGCATTCGAACCAGCGACCCTTCCCGCAGCGCGCTTCCTTAGACCACTCAGGCACGCGCCATCCATGTGGCGGCTGTCATAACGGCGAGCTATTTATATAAACCATTTACTGCTGGTGGTACGCAGATCTCGGAGGAGCTTGAGCTTGCTTTGTATCACGCAACGTTCCTACAATTTCTTTAAATTTCAAAAGTGCCCTTGAGACGCGCACAAGTAAGGGGCCGCTTTCTGTACCTACTCGTGATCTGGAAGGAAAAATCCACGCATCTCCACGAAGTGAATCATGACGAGTGGTCAGATCTCTGGGTATCGTATGGGTGAGTAACCTTCCGTTGCCCGAGAGTTTCCCAATCAAATGTAAATTGAATGACAAAGTGACCTAAAGTGTATAATGTCTACGTTGAAGTCGCCAACTAGTATACCTAAAGGGTTTGTGCTTGTAGGTGTTTTATATAGTTTTTCACAATTACGATTGTTGTTCGTCTATTGTAAACCTTTTTTATTCACATACACAGATATGTTTCGACTATGGCAACGGTTTTCAATATATCGTGACAGCGGACAGTGAGAGTCGACGACAAAGCTTGGTCCCAAAGTCCATAAAGTGTACGTTGAAGTCACCGACTAGTATAAAGGGTTATTGTGCTTCTGGGTGTTTTATATTGTTCTGTCACAATTATTATTGATATTAGTCTATTGTTAAACCTTTTTTTTGCATCTCACATTCCTGAATCTTCCGTGACGGACACCGCGGACATGGACGGTCAAGGCTCGTCCCTCAATGCTTCGCCCCTAAAAATAAAAAAAATTACACCATCTCCCACTAAAGGGAACCATGAGGGGATGCGAAGCAGCATTGGGGGTGCACATCAGGTTTCTGTTTACGTTCACTCGGCCGTCGAAGCCAAGCGTCGGCGTCGAGCTAGCGCTTCCGCTACACAGAGAGACAACGCGAGTCTGCGACGAGGGTAGCGAGGTTTTCGAGACAACTGCAGCGACCGGGAACCGACGGAGCGACCGCACGACTGAAGCGAGACTTCCTCGACCGAGCGCAAGCGCTTATACAAAATGGGGGAGGAAGAGGAGGGAGTGGGTTTACAGGCTGCAGCGCGGAGGGAGGAGAGGAGATAAGGCTGACCAATGCCGGCGTAAACAGCCGCGTAACCCAGTCGAAAAAAACACCAGTCCGTGTCTGGCGTATTTTTCCCGTTTCCGCCAGAGCGGGAATTCAGACATGGTTTCTGGCGGTCTGGCGTATACGACCGGTTTGGCGTATACGACCGGTTTGGCGTGTTTTGGTGGGACCCGGGCTGGCGTGTTCTGGTGGGACCCGGGCTGGCGTGTTTTGGTAAGAACCGGGCTGGTGTGTTTTTGCATGACGGGGCCTCGTGTAATCCCTCTTTTTGTTATTAAATGCATTGTGGATGAAAACATGAACTTTTACGTGGCCATGGGCAAAAACAACAGGCTTGCACAGTAGTTTAGAACTGAAAAATGACTTCTCTGTTTATTTTTTCTGTCCTCGTCTCAGCTTAGTCTTCTGTGACCACCAGAAGCCTGATGTTCAGGGCGACCTGCTTCGCTTCCTTTTCCAAAAGGCTTTCGGCAGCACTGCAGGGCAAAAAGAGAAACAATTCATTACAAGATTCTCTAATTCGATAACTTAAGTTCAATATGTTTGTTGCAGATTTGTGCTGACTTGAGATCCATTTCTGTTCATTAAGAAATACCTATCGATAAACTACGGCAGCTGACTAGGCCCACTAAGGAAGCACTAGCACTAAATATACATTTGCAAAGATTCTGCTATGTAATCCTTATACAGCCTAACTACCAACAGAGGAACTAAGGTAGGACTACCGTTCCAACAAATTGTCACCTAACTTCTTACAAAGCTGAAATGCACAATGCACGTTTAATGCTTTCAGGAATAACTTCTGGAAGACTCACACCACAAGAAACTGCAACGGCTGGAATGTCAGTGCAATGATGGATGATATCACAGCTGAGGTTTTCCTTCCACAAAACATTACGGACAGTGAAGAACATGCAGCAGATGCCATCTAAATTTCAACACTATCAAATCATTTTTGCATGCAGTTACCTGCAAAAGCAAGTAGACATGCATTTCAGCATTTCACCCATTAGGCATGCGAGCATACTGAACAAAAATTTCGTCGCCGAGATAAATAGCCCTACTGAAAAACTGGGTGCTGAGGTTTGTTGAAACAACCTTCACTTCAGCCAGAGACTAGCAGAAAATAGTGAATTTAATGCATTTTTCGCCAATTGGCGCGTCTAGTGGCTGCGGCATGAACTAGAGAGGAAGTTACACGAAACCCGCCGGATACTGACTCACCAACCGTGCTTACTGCAATATCGCTTACCAATCAACATTGGAAGCCGTGTTCTCAACCGGCAGCCAACAACGCCATAGCCGCGCTCGCGGCCGTTTGTTTGTTTTTCTAAACAGAGCTTGTGCCCACGTCTACTAATTTGCCATTTGTGTTGTGTGCTGCTACGTAATGTGAACGGTGAAGCACCTCGCACAGCGTAGAATGCCTCAACGTCGCTCTGCGCTAGGGTGTGCGAAAAGCAGCGTCGGGAGAGGCAAGCCCTGTCATACCTTGTCGACAGAGCCGAAGCTTCAAAGGATATGGGTTCGCGCTGCGCACCCATTGCAGCAAACGTGGGTGCCTACAAACCGAGACCTTTTGTGCTCCGAACACTTCAAGGACAGTAACTATGAGACCAGGACTGCTTTGTTGCTACGCTTCGGCATGTCAGCAAAATGGCAGCACCTGAAGCCGAGAGGCCTCCGTTTTGGAGGCTTATCGAAGTCAAAATCACCACTTGTGGAACCACTGTCACTCGCACCTTGCATCTTTACGCCCTCGCGACACGCTCGGTTATTGAAGTGGTTTCTGAGGAAGAAGTGCTATTTTGCCTCCCATGTGGGGACAAGGCGGAGAGGTGGACAAGGGGAAGTGGCAAGGCAGGACGTGCAGCCACCGCACTCTCACAATCCACTAAAAATACGGCCAAATGCTCGAAATTACGTGAAATAAACGCTGTGTATAGGAACAGTCGTGTCGTCCGAGTTGAATTTCAGTGTTTTCAAATTTTTGTTCAGTATCCCCTCTAACTCCACTGCGTGGCCTCGATCCGCTTCAACTGAAGCTAACGCAACCGAGCACTGGAGACGGTATGTTTGCTGCAGGTAATGACAGATGGAGTGCAGATCGATTTCTCTAGTAAATTTCCATTTCACTTCTACCTGACAGGCAAGTGGAATACACTCACTTGGCAGGTCCGTTTTTGCCACATTTTGCTCGTGGCTACGTTCTCACGTGGGCCCATGAAATTCGTTGCCATACGCTTATCTCGGCGAGGAACCATTGCGTGCAACAGCTCATGCCCCTTTCTAGTTTGAAATCGCAGCTGCCGCTCGAAATTAATGATGTATAGGAAAAGCAGAGGAAACGCACGTTCATAACATTTGTAAATGTTGCACAATCAATAAATCTGAAATGCGGTGAACAACATTTACAAGCATTTGATCTGATTTTACAATATATAATTTCTTTCGAACAGCAGCTGTGATTTCGAACTCGAAAGGTGTGTTAGCTGTCGCACCCAATGGTTGATTGCAGAGAGAAGCATACGGCAACGAATTTTATGAGCATGCGTGGAACGTAGCCACGAGAAACATAGCGAAAATGGACCTGCCAGGTGAGTGCATTGAATCGACCAGTCAGGCAGACGTGAAAGAGAAATTTACTAGTGAAATCGACCCACACTCCATCTACTGTTGGCTGCAGCAAACATGTGTCCAAAGCTGGGATCGCTGGCATCAGTCGAAGCGAGTAAAGGCCCCGAGGCGGAGCGTTTCCAGTTAAGTGTACTGACGGATGTACATTCTGTAGCTGGAAATAAACTTGCAGCTGTGCTTATAAACATGGCACTGTAGTCGCCAAACTGGTAACAAGTTATAAAACGATATGCATACATGACAGAAAAAATACACACTACTGAAATATGTGAGCTTCCTCACTAACCTCTCTATGCTTCCTTTTTTTGTGTGGGGACAATGGCTGCTGTGCAGGCTTCTGGCCGCCTTTTACAGCAAAACGGTCTGACAGAGTTCCCGTGAAGCTCCTACGTGTGCGGGCCTCTGTCGACCATATTGTGATGGTGGACCACTTAACCAAATGGAAGTCCTTTTGAACTCCCATGAGCCGACTCTAGGCAGCCCTTGAGAGCATCACACCATTAGCCAGGTCAACCTGCACACACACAACTCAAAAATTATTTCTTCAGCAAACAGCACTAATTACTTCATCCTGATGACAAAAACTAGGTGCTCAGTTTCGAAAGCTCTGAACTACACTTTGAAGTGAAACACATATAGCAGAACCCCGCTGATTCGTCTTTGAAGGAACCGTAAGAAATGAACTGAAGGGCTGGGATATGCAAGAGATGAAAAACAGGCCAAATGAGAAAAAAATGTAGTGCTGAACTGCACAGAACTTAATTTGAATGCGTACGCTTGAAAAAAAAACTGCAAAGTTTCCCGCAGCATTTACTCATCGCAGATAAGCATGAAAAGCTTCTCGAGCACCTGCAGTGTCACATCCTCTTAATAAATCTAGTGCCACCATGGCGAAAACCCGGCAAGCGCTCACTTTTGACAATACCGTCGCGATATTTGTCACCAGGTGTGTCAGTCAGTGTCTCTGAGCGATAACACAGCACTGTTGGCAAAGTGTCGGACTGCTGTGGCTCATAGTAGATGACCGAACACCTCACCAAAGTGAACGTATCCCCGAAAGCGATCGTCCAAGAAAATGACCCCTGCTTTTTCGCCAACTCCTACATTTCCCCACCGGTGGCTGGCACTCGCATTGGCACACTCAGCCATGTTCTAGTAGACATATAGAACCTCAGACGTGAGAATTGCATCATCTACAAAAAATGTAATCAACGTAAGCGAGTGTTGGCACCGACAGCTGAAGGCATGAAAGAACTAAGCAAATGCAGCACACTCGCACTACGCTTGCACGACCACCCCGACAAGTCAACAACCCCAAGAAAAACAAAGCGAGCATAAGAAGACAGCAGACTCCTCTGAATGAGTCCATATGTGACAGTGGAAACAAATGCAAACCTCTAAGGCAGGGGTCTTAAACGAGTGGCCCCGGGGGCCGCATGCTGGCCACGAACTGTTTGCTAGTGGCCCCGCAGCTTCACAAGGAATAAACTTTTGCAACTTTGCTAAATGGTATCCACAATATTTTCCCACCTATTGCAATTAATAACGCTTTTTTAGGGGGAGCTACAGAGACAGGACGGGTCTCGCGCATTTTTTTTTCCTGGGGCACCCCGTGCGGTCACTATGTGTAAATAAACATCATGGTAGAACAAAAACTATTTTAAAATTTGTCACTGTGCAGACCGGTATGGATATCTTTCTTGAAACGTACATCAAAGCTCCTGCATACATGAACTCTATATGAGACATGGGAAAGGCATTCTTCCAAATTGCAACATTAGGCGACATTCTGTTCAAACCCCACCACCCCACTCCGACTTTCTTTACAGTACCGACCCATGCATGCATGAAATGTAAAAGGACTAACGTACTAAGTGTAGGTATTATGGTGCGGATGCACATCAAATGTAGCAGTTTAGCGGCATAGTACGATAGTACGTCATGACGGTATCAGCACGCATTATAGTGTTGTAGACGATGCACTATCAAGAGCAATGTGAGCTCGAACACCAAATTCATGTTTACTTAACGATTACTTGTAACTTACTAATATGAACGTGGTGTACAAAATTGCAAGAGATATATTTCCACTTGGGCATATGGTGTTATGAACACCTTTGTGCCTACCACCTGCACTTTGCCGCTATGGCCTTTAAAAGGTAATTTCAGTGTTCCACCTGATATTGCTCATTACTAACTATACATATATCTACGGCATGGTCACCGGTAAGCCAACACATGAAAACACAACCGTCGTTCGCAAAATGCGATGAAAAACTGTCACTGACCGAGTCTGATGAAATTATCTGACATTTCGGAACCGTATACGGGGTCCTTCTTCACTGAGCTGGACTGGAATCGTCAATTATGTAGCCAGTAGGTGATGCAATGAGCGTGCGTAAATGGCCGGCATAGTTCCTGTTGTCCTATTCATTGGAGCCGGCGGGATGACACATTCTTTTTCTTGGCGATGATAGTAGCATTATCCCACTCAATGGTGTGATTATGGTCATCCGCATGCTCAGCAATGGCGTTCGTCGTGTGACTGTTATTAGTCACGTCACGTTGGTGCTTCCTGAGCCGTCGGGAGAACATTCCTGTTTCACCAATATACACTTGACATTCAGAGCACGGTATCTTATACACTACACCTGGAACGATTCACTTGGCAGCCTGTCTTTTACATTCACGAGCTGGTTCTGGAGCTTGCTGGTCAAGACATGCGCAATGCGCAAATCCTATCTTGAAAATACGCGTGAAAGTGGCTCGCTGATTCCTTCGACGTAAGGTGTGGCTGCATGTGCACAAGTTGTCGCGCTGCTCTGTGAGCTTGATTGTAGCATCCGCTTTCCAGCTTTAGAGATAAAACAACCAGGATAGCCATTGCGGCTTAGCTCCCGGTGGATCGTCCGTTGTTCCTTCTTTAGTGCATCGCGATCTCAGCTGACCCGTACGACCCGTGTTACCAAGGATGACACTACAGATGTCTTGTGGCTGATGGGATGATGCGAACTAAAACTGAGATAACGACCTGAGTACGTGGGCTTCCTGTATACTTAGAAGGCAAGGGAGCCGCCAACCCTGCGCGCCTTAACATCCAAAAAAGGCAGCATGTTGTCCTTCTCGTGTGCAACGGTAAACTAAGTTCGCATTCTGGGCGTTCAGGCAGTGCAAGAAGTGTTAAATGTCTCGCTTCTTCAAAGTGCAGAAGCAGTCATCGACGTACCGGTTAAACACTTTGGGTGCTGGAGTGAAGATTGCCAGGACCTTTCCCTCCAAGGCTGCCATTACTAGATTAGCTGTAGTGACTGATATTGACGCTCACATCGTACTACCATGCGTTTACTGGTAAATGCCACCATACGAAAAATATGTGTTGCTGAGACAAAACCGCAGCCACTCGCTAAGTTCGAAGACATCAAAGGGGCTGCGACCAGGAGGACCACTGTCTGCTTTTAGGGCTTCTTCGCACATGGTTACAGCCAAGTCCACTGGGACACCTGTAAAGTTTGATGTGACGTCCAACGAGACCACAGTGTCGTCTTCACTCAGTGTGACGTCCTGTACCTTGAAAACAAGATACAATTTGGCACTGCTCATGTCCCAACTAGCAAGCTCCGGAAGCAGCTCATGAATGTAAAAGACAGGCTGTCGTGTGAATCATTCCCAGGTGTACTATATAAGATACTGTGCTGTGACTGCTGTCAAGTGAATATTGTCGAAACAGGAAAGTTAACCCGACACCTCAAGGAGCACCAACGTGACATGACTAATAAGTAACATGACGAACGCCATTGCTGAGCGTGCGTAATATTATAATTACACTATTCTGGGATAATGCTACTATCATCACAAAGGAAAAGAATGTGTCATCCCGTCGGCTCCTAGAATAAAACAGGAACTATGCTTGCCATTTACGCGCGCTCATTGCGTGACCTACTGGCCACATAATTGCCGACTACCACTACAGTTCCGTGAACAAGGAACCCATATGCGGTTCCAAAACACCAGATAATTTCTTCAGACCACACTTTTGTCGAACTCTTGACTATGACTAGGTAAAATGCAACGGCTGCAGTTAGTGTCATCAAAGGGTGATACAAGCCTGTCATATATCACCTACAATGAGAGCAACGTGCACGCTCTCACCAAAGGTAACAATCAATGTGTACCTTATTTTACTAAATGACAACTACTCACTTTCGCAACCACTTTAAATTTCAGAATCTCACTTTGTGCTCCTTGACAGTGTCGAAGGACATTGATTGCAAGTGCATTTGCAAATTGGACAGACTGCTCCTAGACTACATGTAGGAAACAATGTCAAACCTTTTTATTTAACTGATGCCATAGGGTATGCTAGCAATAAAAAAGACAAGAAAATGAAGCTTTGGGCCTGCTCATCCAGTCCAACAGTCGTGCACGGAAACACTAGACAGATGGAAATCGTAGAGAGACTGTTGCAGCTAAACAGAGAAGTTCATGATTGAATTATGCAGGAATATGTATATCTTGACTAAGAAGTGCTGGCTTGGCGCGGGCAGAAAACTAAAGAGTGAGACCTGTGCTCTCGTCGTGGCAATTGCTGCGGCATCACCATGAGCACTACCCACGAGCGCTCGCACACGTTGGTGGAGCTCATGCGCCTGAAAAAAGTCGATTATGCGTACTTGCCTACGGCACTACTCCACAGACTCTACTGAATAAAAAAATGAGGAAGCCGACCACAAGATGGCGAACTATGTAGTGATCCATGGAAAAATAGCAGCGCGAAAAACGAGACGATGCACACAGGGAGAACAGACAAGTACAAGCGCTGACTTTCAACTAAGCATCTTTAATCGGAAATAAAACATACATGCATCACACCGCCAAACGGTACATGCGTAAACAACACTTGCTCTTTTTTCCTCGCTCAAAACCAAAAGCACACACATGTCACATGTCTCATGTAGTCCCAAGAAACGAAATTTCCTTATCATGTAGTGTTACCGACGCCTGACTGACAACATGCAAGTGACAGCTTAGAAATGTGAGCGGCCTCAACAATTCCACGTGCTTTCTGGCTTCTGTGTTTATACAGAATAGAAGAAGAGCCAAAAACAGGAGTGCACCCACAATCGCGGCAATGCATTGATAGATGAGAGCTAGCGGGGCCTTTCAAGGAATTAAAATGCTCCCTTAATCGCACATTAAGGCACCGCCCCGTTCGCCCCACGTAAACGCGGTTGCATGACAGAGGTATTGAATAAACAACGCAGGAGCAGCAAGGTACATAGCTGTGGGCATGCTTAACAGTGCAACCTAATGTTACATCGACCTCTTTGTTCTTTGCGCGGCGGTCCACCTTCACACATAGTCTGCTCAACTTGGCTCGCGCCGAAATCAAAACCCGTACATCGAAGTGGTTGGCAACCTTCTTGAGTCTGTGAGTAAAACCATGAATGTATGGTATCACAGCGACTTTCTTGCCTGTTATTTCGGCTGGCTTAGGTTCATTGTTGCCGCCTTTTTTTTATTTTGTTAAGTAGGTTCTCGCAGGTAGCAGAGAGCAACTCAAGCGGAAAACCAGCTTGCGTCAATTTGTTCACCTGACAGGTGAAACTAGAAGCCACTAAATGATGACAAGGTTTGGTCATCGCAGAGTGAAGGCAGGAAAAAGCAATAGGATTTTTTACTAACTTTGTGTGGCCTGAACTGTACTTCAACAAAGGTTTTACCGACCTGGGTGCGTACTGCCAGCAGACATGATTCAGAGTGAACACTACCTTTAAATCAAGGAACTGAATTGTGTCATCCTTCAAAAATTCAGATGTAAATTTTAGCCCAAGACCTTCTTGCTCAAAACTGCGCAAAATTTTCGCGGCCATGAAGTCATAATCATCATTGTCAAAGAAAACTAAGTAATCGTCGACATAGCGAAAAACTTTAGTTGTGAGCTTACCAAGTACAGTCTCTAGCATCCTGTCAACTTTACCGACCTGGGTGCGTACTGCACCCAGGTCGGTAAAAAAATGCTATTGCTTTTTCCTGCCTTCACTCTGCGATGACCGAATCTTGTCATCATTTAGTGGCTTCTAGTTTCACCTGTCAGGTGAACAAATTGACGCAAGCTGGTTTTCCGCTTGAGTTGCTCTCTGCTACCTGCGAGAACCTACTTAAGAAAATAAAAAAAGGCGGCAACAATGAACCTAAGCCAGCCCAAATAACAGGCAAGAAAGTCGCTGTGATACCATACATTCATGGCTTTACTCACAGACTCAAGAAGGTTGCCAACCACTTCGATGTACGGGTTTTGATTTCGGCGCGAAATAAGTTGAGCAGACTGTGTGTGAAGGTGGACCGCCGCGCAAAGAACAAAGAGGTCGATGTAACATTAGGTTGCACTGTTAAGCATGCCCACAGCTATGTACCTTGCTGCTCCTGCATTGTTTATTCAATACCTCTGTCATGCAACCGCGTTTACGTGGGGCAAACGGGGGCGGTGCCTTAATGTGCGATTAAGGGAGCATTTTAATTCCTTGAAAGGCCCCGCTAGCTCTCATCTATCAATGCATTGCCGCGATTGTGGGTGCACTCCTGTTTTTGGCTCTTCTTCTATTCTGTATAAACACAGAAGCCAGAAAGCACGTGGAATTGTTGAGGCCGCTCACATTTCTAAGCTGTCACTTGCATGTGTCAGTCAGGCGTCGGTAACACTACATGATAAGGAAATTTCGTATCTTGGGGTTACATGAGACATGTGACATGTGTGTGCTTTTGGTTTTGAGCGAGGAAAGAAGAGCAAGTGTTGTTTGCGCATGTACCGTTTGGCGGTGTGATGCATATATGTTTTATTTCCGATTAAAGATGCTTAGTTGAAAGTCAGCGCTTGTACTTGTCTGTTATCCCAGTGTGCATCGTCTCGTTTTTCGCACTGCCATTTTTCCATGGATCCATACCAACTGGCCCAGGTTTCTACACTTATGTAGTGATGTTTAAGCACGCAGAACGAGAGCCTCATTGTAAACAGGGCTAACATTCTGGGTGCCAAAGAGTCAATACAAACTTCCACATCTTGTGGTCGGCGTCCTCGTTTTTTTATTAAATGATTCTTTCCAACCAAATCGGTGCCTGTCAAAGCCTTGATTTCATCCACGAACCCTATATACAGCTTGTCCCTTGTGTAGTAGAGCGACACCTTACAGGCACGTTCGACCGCGTTGGTGTTGACCTCTACGGCCCCCCTTCCGTACAGTGGTTCAGGAAACCGGCGGATTACTGTCAGCGTCAATCACCTGACACGCTATGCTGAGACAGCAGCTCTCCCGGCAGTGACCGCCCACAAAGTTGCTCTTTTCATTCTTCGCAACTTCGTTCTAAGCCAAGGTGCTCCGCGGGAACTACTCAGTGATAGGGGTTGCGTTTGTGTTGGATGTCATCCAAACCCTCCTCGCTATATGCAACATCATTCACCGGAAATCGACCGCCTACCATCCGCAGACAAATGGTCTAACCAAGTGGTTAAACCACACATTCGGTGACACGTTAAGGATGTATACCTCTTCCGACCACACCACCTGGGACACCGTACTGCCTTTTGTTACCTTTGCATACAACAATGCGGTGCAAGCGCCTACCAGCTTTTTCCCCTTCTTTCCTTTGTACGGCCGCGAGCCTTCCCACCCACTGGACACCATACTCCTGTACCGACTTGACTCCGAGTGCACTCACATTTCTGAAGTCGCCCGATACACCAAAGACTGCCTCCAGTTGGCTTGTTCCCTGACTAGCGAAGCTCAAGGTCGACAAAAGACACTGCATGACGACATTCATCACCCAGCTCCCACGTTTGCTGTTGGCTCACTTGTTTGGCTATGGGTACCACCCCACGTCCCTGGCCTCTCTTCTAAACTTCTGGCATGGTACCATGGTCCGTACCGTATCACTGATGCCACCTTGCCAGTGAACAACATTGTCAAGCCCCTCAAACAATCCACCGTCAAGGAAGTGAGACCGTACATGTCGACCGTCTAAAGTCATACTACGACCCCGTCATTCTACCTACTCCCCGAGTCGCCAGGATGGCTACACTTCACTCCAGGGGTATTGTAGTGGAGCAGATGTACCAAAGGGCACAACAGGGACGACAAAGGGGGGCGTCTGTGAAAGAGGGCGACGATAGGACTGGTGCTGTGCGAGAGCTTGTGCCATCTTTGCCAGCCTTGAACTGCTTTATCATGCGGTCCTTCTTCATTACGACCTTATAGCCTATATAAACCTCATCACACGCGTAACTTTAGTCAAAACTTTAAAAATGAAAGGCACTCATTAATTATGCTTAGCTACTCAAGTTCCTAATTATTGCCTGGAGATAAAGCATGATTCCGGAGTTGTAGAGCACTTTCAGAAACCATTAAGTGATTTACTTCCTGGATAACGCTTCGCAGATCCATTTTAGTGAACAGCAAAAAAAAAATACATGCCATGAAATGTGAGAAGAAAACAAAGCCACGTGACAGAGAACTTGCACACTGTTATCATGCCGCTCTTTCAGAGCACATCTGTGAAAGTATATTATGTATACAGTATATCGTACATCTGTGCATGATATACTGCGAATCGTAAGCAGTGCAGAATAAGTCACAATCAAGGTTATAAGCACACAAGGCCTAGGCGGTTCTGTGGTAAGTGGCTATTGAATAGTATGCTTAATTGCAACAACTTGTCTTGAAACATGTCTATACAGATTAAGTGCTATGCGACGCCATCAGGCAAAAAAAAGGGGGGGGGGGGGGATGTTCCGCATTTGCCATCACGGCTACGAGCAGTGCTAGCACTCCCTGGTTTTAATGCACAGATATACCCCATGAAGTGGACGGTGGGACGACGGCAACCATAGCTCAATTGCTAGAGCATCATTCGCATTATTAGAAGGCTGCAGGTTCTTTTTGTCCACTTTAATTTTTTTCACATGTATGTCATAATTACTAGGAAAAACGTCCCCTACACTTTTCGTGGCTTGATTGTCTGTAGGTTCTCATTAAGGTTGTGTCTAACAAAGCAAACAAAAAATGGGCCCTTAAAATTCCCCTTCTATCGTTCAGCAACAAACAAGAGAATTCACATATAATATGACACAAAAGGAAGCCAGAAAGAAAGCAACCTACCTACGCTACCACTGGTGCACAATATACAAATGGTCATCAAATACTACACACCTCCAATCTCCATGGTGAAGCCTCAAGTGATGGTGATAACTGTTCACCCCACAATGATAGGCTCAAACAGGCCACGTCATCCAGAAGCGCCTCCTCTGCAGTCTCCTTTTCAATAGAGTGGCAAGCGGCCTGCATGGCTATTCAGAAAATGGCGTATCTCAGCTCTCACACAGTTTTTACAGACCAACCTAAGCAATTTATTAGGCTTTTCTTATCCATATCTGCTAACCATCCGACACTACCAACGTTTTAAAACACTAAGAAAGACACTTGAGCTTCACCTTAAAGTCTAGGACACCATAGCATAGTTGGGCTGCATTTGAATAGCCCTCTTGTTCCCATGCCAGGGTTTGCTTTTCGGTGGAAACCTCAACCATGCCACTTTAAAAATTACGTCATTTTTTGTTGCAATTTGTTCACTCCTTTTTCTTGGTTTCCCATGGCGCATGCACTCTGCGTTGACATGGAGGTTGACAGCATGCCATAATCCCATTCGGTCAGCACGGTACATTTGAAACAAGAGAGACGCTGACCCGTCCAAACACACGTGTCACATTTCGGCTTCCAGAATGGGAGTCTTGCTCACAATGAATGCATCACCAGAAGTGGCTTGTTTAAACGGGCTTGAGTAATTGCTTCAAAGACTAAGCACAGAGCAGTTTTAGATTTTTTTAAGATTAACTGTGTTACAAGGAGTCAGTATGATAAGCGATCCCAGATGTAGCCGAGATGCTTTCATTTTTTTGTTGCAATGATTCTTGCGTTGTCTCGATCAATCTTGTTCTTCATGATGGCGTGTTCTGCTAAAATGTTGTCGAGATACACACTCAATCTTTACATCACGGGCATGCCGCAGCAGACACTTCTTGTAGTTTCCTGACTCCCATATATAAACACCCTTGCAGTCTGCGCAAGGTATCTGGTAAACAAACCGGGGAAGCGCCCCCCTGGGCAGGCGATCCTTCGCTCTCACAGGTTGATGGCACATCTTTTTGGATGGAATGTGTGCCACATGCACATTATACTCACATAGGACACGTGCCAAACATTCGCTTGTTCTAATATATGGTACATGGACTCGCTGCATAGAGGCGAGAAGCAGGCATGTCAATGTTACTTATCATAACAGTTAGCATTCCATTGTGCTGATAAAGTAGAAGAGAACCAAGTTGGGCTAGTTGTTTAACCTTCATTTCATAATGGTTTAACTGTGCTAAGACAAGGACAAGGCACGTGCTGTATTTTTCTTTCTCTGGTGTCCTTGTCTTAGCGCAGTTAAACCTCTACAGCTGATAAAGTGCTTAGGGTATCCGCAGTTAGAGAAGTCGTCCCATGTCTTTGCCGTGTTCACATTCTGTGTCTTTGAGCAATTTTTTGCACACTGCAGTAGCATGCTGTCAACAGCCCTGTCATGGGCGGCGCAGCGCACAGAGGTGAAACTCAGATGTTGTGACGGGGACACGTTGACGCACCTCCTTCCCGCCATCCCCCCCCCTGCTTCTACGAAGCGAGCCCCTGTACAGTCTATTCCTGAAACAAGCTAATGTATGGCACATGTCCTACGTGAGTGTGACATACACGTGGCACACAGTCTACCCAAAAAGGTGTGCCATCAAGTTATGAGAGTGAAGGACTGCCTGCCGAAGGAGGGTTTCCCCAGTGTATTTTACAAGATACCTTGCGCAGAGTGTAAGGGTGTTTACACCGGTCAGTCAGGAAACTACAAGAAACGTCTGCAACAGCTTGCCCATGGCATAGAAAATAAGTGCGTCAGCAACAACACTTTAGTTGAACATGCCGTCATGAATGACTGCAATATTGAGTCAGACAACGCAACAATCATCGCAACCGAAAAAATGACAGCGCCTCAGCAACATCTGGAATTGCTTATCAAACAGACCACTTGTAACACAGTAAGGGCTGGTTCACACCGGCGACCAGTCACGCGACCAAATTAGCCGCTTTGCGACTGGTCCCAAACAGTCGCTTTGGTCGCAAAACGACTGCTTTGACTCAGTCGCTCGCTGCGCGATTTTTCAGTCGCAGGACGGCTAGCATCAATCAGCGAAGCCCAGAAGTGACGTCAGTATTTGTTTGCATCCGGGCTCATTGCTTTTTTTATTGCGCTGGCCCACTGCCGTCAGATACAAACGAGTGCATTCCTCTGTGCTACCATCGCCATCACGGAGTGCTCGGCCGAGCCAAAGCAGTCGCTTTGCGACCAGTGGCAAAGCGACTAACTTGGTCACGCGACCGGTCGCCGGCGTGAACCAGCCCTTAATCGTAACGACAGACGTCTAAACCCAATCTAGACAGTGATTACTCAAGCCCATTTAAATGAAACACTTCTGCTGATGTATTAATTGTGAGCAAGGCTTCCACACCAGAAGCTAAATCACAAATGTTTGTTTGGACTGGTCGAGGTCACTTTTTTTGTTTCGTATGTGTTGACATGTTGGCGCATTTATTCTTTGGGCTGTGAATAAAAGTGACATGTTGTCACAACTGATAAACAGATCAGCTGATTACACAAGACAATGCAGTCACACAAAACTATGTAAGCATGCAATGGGAATCGTGCACTTTATCACAATTGTGAAAGAAAAGTAAACAATTTTGTTTGTACACTTATCGTTCCAACTACCAGTACAGGAAAATTACAATTAAGGGCCGCCCTTATCAAAAAGTAATTATGATGATTAGCACACATTTGCATAAAAGCATGTGGGAAAGATTACAGCACAGAAGCCCAGCCTTGTAACACTGAGCAAGGCCTCACAGCAATACAACCAACAACATGCTGAATACACGAATTCAACAGCAAGTCCTTTGGTTAATAAAGATAAGTGTAATGCAATGGTGACAAAGATTTCGCTAAAGAAATCTTTAAGCTGGTAAGCTTCGTAGTCGCACGCTTGTTTTCAACTCTTCCTGAAGCATGAGCACTATGGTGCAGCGCCTTAGAGAACATAAGTCGCTCGCACCTGTCGTGATCAATCCATTTCGAACATAACAAGTGACCAAGAACTACCGTATTCGAGAATTCATCTATATACTATCACAGATTCACCCCGTGGATTAATAAAATGTTTGCGAATCATGGTTCACGGATCTGCACACAGCGCAAATTATAGCATCCACTGATGCACTCTATCGCGGAGACGGCAGCTCGGCGTAAGCACATACGGTTGAATAATAAGCAGGTTGCATGCAGCCAGCGGTCGGCCAGCGCTGGGGCATGACATAGTTCGTTAAACACGGCGTGGTTCAGCACGTCGCAAGTACAATGGGGAAAAAAATCTCTTCTTGGACTACGCTAGCCTGAGAAGAGATTTTAAACATGCGCACAGAATACGCGGCCCACGTAATGAAGAATTTTACTTCACCTGTCATATGCAGAAGTGTGGTGTCGTAGTAGCCGCCTTTGGTCTTCTCTTTGTTGCTCCCAGGAAGCACTGTAGACATCCCCAGGGGTGAAGTCGTCAACGTCCTTGCGGCTAAACCGCCGCACTAAGGTGGCCACCATAACCACACGCTCTCTGCACCTATAACCTTCTCGATCTTGTGAAATTGGTATCTCACGTAGACGAAGAACGGTATCTCAGTAACAGTTGACAAGCGCGCGATCGTTCACGCAAACAAGATCCGCCATGAGAAGAAAAAAAAACAACGTCAGTGTTGCTAACAGAGCAGTACAATGAGTGTTTTACCGCTAACTTAGTGTATGCTGGCTGTGTACTGACATTATATTTTCTTGACTGATTAACTTTGTTGTTTTAGTTGAAAGTTCTTGAGCTCTAAATCATAAATCAAGTAGTGACAAACATGAAAGCGCTGCTAATAATTTATTATATTGTCACAGCTTTTATACAATCAGTTCCGGTTTCGAACGACACCAAAGCTAGCTATTTTATCAACGGAGCGCTAACGATTGTCAGTATTTTTTCGTGGGTTTATGGCTCTGGCGCGTTCTCCACGTAATAAATCAGTAGTCGGAAATACCACGCCGGTGCCTCATTCCTGTACGATGTAATGCAACGATGTTTCGGGTCATTCGAGTACAGCTTCAGCGGCTTCAGCCTCCTGCTTAATTGTTGTCTAAAAGAAATAGCGGTTCCTTTGAAGCAGTCCGGTTAGTAGTCACACAATGTAAAAAAAAAGAACAAGAAGAAAACAAGAGCACTAAAAAAAAAAGAAGAACCAGCGAGATTCGAACTCGCGACGCTGCGAACCGCCTCCACGTACTGTGTAGCGGTCTTACACACTACGCCACTAACGCAGTCGGCTGCAAAGTGATTAACAACCGGATTTGTATGATATTGAATATACGTTGCGTGTTCTGTGCGTCTTAATCGTACTTCCGTCAGTACAGAAGTGACGGCCCCGGGGTCCGGGCCCGCGCCCGTCGAGGTGTTGGAAGTGTTGGCCCGTCACGGTAGTCGGTTCGACCAGTTCCGCCAGTTCCACCTCCGAACTGGCGTTATCGGTTCTATTTGGAACCGACTCAACATCGAAGTTCCTCTACAGACTGTGTGGAGCCAGAACAAGAATCGTCTGCTACTCTAGATGCTTCTCAGGTAAGTTCTATTTTAAAATGACTCGCGGCGCCCGGCATTATCAATGTCAATTCGCACACGGAGCCGTTACGTTCGCGCTCATGTGAGGCAACAGCTTCTTTCGTCGTAAATGACAGCTTTCCTCCTCGGGGCGATGCAGTCAGCTGTTTCACATCTATGTATCAGCTGGGCACGCGGTGCGAGCGTTTTGTCCAGAATTTCGATCCCACAAATGCGGAAGGGAGAGGTGAGTAGTAGTAGTGTTAATTATGGCAATAACGCTTAACTCTGCAGCCCAATAGGGAGCACGGCGCTGCGTCAAGGGGGGCGGGGGCGGTGAAAGAACACGGGGTCGGTGCCTGTATGTTAAAGAGAGGAAGTGTGTGGGTAGTGTGCATTCATTTTTTTTTTGGGGGGGGGGGGGGGGGGTGCTGTCAGTGGGCATCCCGCGAGGGAGGGGCGAGAGGGAGGGAGTACTTGCTTGCCCTTGAATTTCGGCTCTTACTACGGGGGATTGGCCACGAAACTGCGGTTAATACCTGAGGGGCGATATCTGGGATTTAATGCCTGCGCAGTACCACTGCCGCCCGTTCTCTTCGGCTTGCGAGGAAGTTCTTTTGCTTTTTTTTTTCGTCGTCTGCTAGTCTGCTAACTCGCACAAGTGTTATACAAATTTCTTTTATGTGGAGATGACTATGAGCTAGTGTGAAACTCGGGAAACATTTAAAGTTAACTTTAGCTTGGTTTACCTTGTGACGTTGACCCTAGTGTGGTGTCAGGCCACAAGTTCTGGTTGCCTCACGCACCAGTATCAGCAGTGTTGATGGTGTCAGGGACCAAAACAGCCAAATGGCTGCTTGTGCGTCACCAACAGAGCCAACCGTGGAAACGTCAGAATATCATGAGCTTGGGCGAGGATATGATGAGAAGCTTGTATCATGTCGTGGCGTCAGGGTTCAGTAGGAACTAATACTAACGTGTACTTCATTTGTCAGGGTGCACTCATGCTTACTAGTGCACCTTCTAGGCTCTTGAGGGCTTGGCCTTTCATTTGACGCTAAAAAAAACGACAACTGAAAATTTTTGCATCATTACCTTTTAATGCACATTTCACTAACTCTAAGCCATATCATCTATGCTCTTTTTAAAGTCTTGGTGAGTCTTTGAAGCCCCAAATATAAAGTTGTTTGATTTGCAATCTGCAGCACCTGTTGGCACTGCAGTCAATAGAAGCTTGTACTCATGGGACAGTCATGTCTTCACGTAGAAAAGAGAAGAAACTTTCATACATTTTCACAATGATTGTGTGGCTCTTCACATTGTGCAATGTGCTGCACTGTTGAACGCCATATCCATTGCTGTCATTGGACCTAGGACGCCACGTCAATTTGCCCCTCTCGCATATATACGGATATGTATTTGCCGTGCACCAAACATGCACACCATCTTGGAATTAATGACTGTTTCAAATCGAGTTTTCAATATTTATTCCTATGTGAGGGCAATGCAACAATACAATACAATGCAGAATTTGGGTGTTTTTATATTCAAGTACCTAATTTGCACAACGTTCTGTTGGACTTTTCGGTCATTTTTCTGCTATGATCAAGCATGGACATTTGCCTACGACAGTTTATGTAGTATCTTGTACATATCAATTGTAGTACAAAAGCTTTGTGTTGGTGTAATTAAACATGTATTCTGAAATAAAGTATACACACTGCTGTTTGGCTTCAGTTTCTGTGCCTTTTGTTTGCCATCAGTTCCACAATGTGTACAGATTTCGTGTTCAAGGTAAATTGTAGGGCTGTCTCGTGTTCTTTAATGCTCTGGAAAGCACCTGGCCAGACTAGCTGTGTGGTGCCACATGAGGATGTGGTTTGTCCAAGAGAATACAGCATACCAGAGAGAGCGATATACATAGGTCAGCAAACTCACTCATTAGTCGACTCACTCATATTCAGATGAAGCAGCAAGTCTGAGGCGGAGTGCGTTCAGGAGAGTAATATTTTGGCAAGATTTAGTCCGAGTGAGTGCGGTTGAGAAAATTTTGGTGAGTCTGAGTTCGAGTGAGCCATAAGCGCAAAATATATTTCTTGAGTGAGCCTGCGTGAGCTCCAATTTCTTTTTACCAAGTTATGGTCCTATCTACTCAACTTCATTACTATCAGCCTTATGTCGGCTCATGTTTATACCTGTGTCTACTGGCATACTTCAATGCATGAGAGTTCATACTCCAGCTAAATACTTATTGATCAGAGGCATGAGTGATGGAGGGGGGGTTGCCTTCATCTCAGCGCGCAATCTCTTTCACGGGAAGTTATTGATAAAAGTATCTCGTGCATGGTCGTTGGCATAATTTTCTCTTGGGGGAGCAAACCATTGTTGCATCGCGACTGGGAGAGGGGGAGATCACTGGGATAGCTTGTGTGTGGGGAAGTGCTTGAGTGGCTTGAGGGGGGCAAGTGCCCCTTTTTGACCCCCCTGCCGATGCCCATGATCTCGTGTGAGTTGTCTTTCAATAAAAATGTGCTTACTGGATTGCAACCACTAATAACTGATATCTGAAGGTACGAGATCAAAAGGGGCAGTGGAGGGCACCTATTATGTTAGATAGCGTTAAAGGAGTAGTGACACAAATTTTAGCAGTTTTCGTATTGTTGCTCTTAATAAAAGTTCTGGTGTCACGAACACTAAAAAAATGTATAGTTGTTCCGAGCGCCTTTCATATACTTTTAATACCGCTTCCTTAAAATACATTTTTGGTTTCCATATCGAGGAGGTGTTATCATAGTGACGTGTAAACATTGTGACGCAGGTCTAAGTCTCGAGGGGACAGTAACACTTGATGTTCTTGCAGCACTCTGTAGGTTGCTGTTGGTTGTACGTGTTGCACGTATACAATGACAGGTGAATTGACATGCAGTGGCTACAACAGCAATTTTGGTTGCATCTCAGACGCAGCACTTTGCAAATCCAGCGAGCGGTGCTATCTCGTCATGATAAGGTCTATTACGGTGGGTTTGTCTTGCAGATGCTGGTCGACAAAATCTTCAAAACCAAAGTAAAATATGTTATACATGCTTCCTGGCTCCAGTGAGTGGAGAGCGTTAACACGTGCCAAGGAAACAATAGCATTGACATCCAGGTCGGAAAAGCTAAATATAAGTTAACGTAGTCATGAGTCGACTCGCTGAGATTCGGATCCAGCCACGAGTCTGAATGAGTCCGGCTAAGTAATATTTTGGTGAGTGAGTCTGAGTGAGTCTGGTTGAGGAAAATTTAGGGAGTCTGAGTCCGAGTGCATTCGGTTGAAGAAAATTCTGAGTCCAATTGTAAGCCCCATAGGCGTGCGCAGGGTTCCCCTTCAGGGGGGGGGGGGGGGGGGGGAGGTTCATCGTAGTGTCCCCCTCCCTATTATGTCAATGTATTGGGCTGACTTTGCAGCCCCCTATTAGGTTAAAAAGGGGGGGGGGGGGGCGCCGCCCCCCCTTGCCTCCCCTGTGCTCGCGCCTACGGTAAGCCCCAAACACAAAATATATTTCTTGAGCAGCCTGTGAGCTCCAATTTTTTTTTTACTAAAAGTCTACTACCGTCCCAACCCTGAGTGGTTTTGGCTAAACACCACACCCCGCTGGTGTATCCACCGGAACACACCACACCAGGCTGGTGTGTCCACCAGAATACATCCCACCAGGCTGGTGTTCCCACCAGAACACATCCTGTTCCCACCAGAACACATCCCACCAGGCTGGTGTTCCCACCAGAACACATCCCACCAGGCTGGTGCGTCCACTAGAACACACCAGTGTATTCTGGTGTCAAAACCAACACACACCAGAACACACCAAACCCACTCTGGTGGGATTTTCAACTGGGAAAGGAGGAGAGTGCGCGACTGCAGCGCGGGGAAGGAGGCGAGAAGGCGACCACACACCTGCCTGAAGGAGGAGAGTGGGAGAGAGAGTAGGCGCATGCGCAGTAAGGGCGGCAGGACGCACACCACCACCACCGGATTGAACTCCGCTCTAAGCTGCTTCGCATCTAAAAGTAAAATATACCGATCACACGTCGCACAGCTAGGCAGCCGTCATGTGCGTGCCCCCCGTGCCTCCGCGCACATGAAGGCTCCCTAGGCACACCTTGCGTCAGACGCCACCGCGTGGCATGATTCGCGGAGGGGCCACTGCATGCGCCTCACTTTAAAAGAAAAAAAGAAATATCTAAGAGCGTCGGGTTTTGCGTTGTCGATACTGGCCGCGCGTTCTTCAAACGCAAAGGCGTAATAAGAGGAACAGTTATTAGTTCACTCTTTTCCAGTGTATACCTGCGCGAACTTTTCGAGAGTCCTTCTTTGTGCTTTAGGGAAGTATCAAGCTACTTGTCGTTCTTTTGACATCATCCTCTTTCTTGCTATAGCGTCAATTGCTTCGCCCTTGAGGCGAAACTGTGACTTTTTTTTCTTAGAGCGCAAGGCATCTTCTAAGCGTTTGTTAACTTACCACGATATAAATCACGAAGGATCGAAGCGAATTCAGAACCTGTGCAAATTCCTGATTTCGGCACAAAAGCGCCTCCTCTAGAACCAACGAGTGTCGGCTTTCAAGAAACGAACAGTATTTCTAGAAAATAAACCACAGGAATATCACATTTCATCGTGAAAACCGGAAAGCCCACCTGTACCTTGACGACGTGAACAGCGCGTGAGACAGACAAGGACAGAATAACCGACGAGGACTAGCGCTGACTTCCAACTGGAAGTCAGCGCTAGTCTGTCTCACGCGCTGTTCACGTCGTCATGGAATACCAACTAGCCCGGTCACATACCTTGCTTGTACCTTGACACAGTCTTTCACAGAATTTAATAACCCATCATGCAGCAGGGAGCGCTGCTGGGGTGTCGTTCAGCTTTCTAAATATTTTTGAGGTAGCGGTAGCGTTTTCTTACCTAGATTACAGTACCGGATCATTTCTTAATAACTAAAGAGGCCTCCCTTCGTGAGTTCGAGGCTCGTGTGATGGTTCCCGGATAGATGAATAAATCCACGAGCCATATAGTTAGCTGGTTCATTCCCTTGGGGCCGGCATAGCCCCACCTTCACTCTAAGCCAAAAGGGTGTGTGGTGCTTCCTTTTGGGGAATAATGGGGCTGCCAGAACCATTAATCCCTTTAAGGACTCACTGCACCGCGTCTTTACAGTTACTCCGTACAAATCAACTCAAGGGACTAACATTTATTCCTCACATTTACACCTTAGCGGGAACCGTTAGTCACCACAGTTGCACGTCCCCAGACGAACGGACGGTGCACTCAAATACTCCACTCGAATGAACTTTTCATTCCCCGTTAAAATGATACGTTAATCCCCAGGATGATTTCCTACAGTTACTGTCCGCAAGGCTTAATACTTTTTTCGAGTGTTTTTCTCCGCAGTGAGCAACAAATGGCGCGGAGAAGAACACGCAAAAAAGATATTTAGTTATGCGTGTTTCACTGCCTTCGCAGTCAATGCAACAACGAAAGACAATGGTGAGAATGAAATGTATTATTTTTCTATAAAAATATACAGTTTCTGCGTTCTTCCAGTGTATTCACTGTGAATTGTCAAATACAGGTCCAACCTCGTTGTCATATCTCGTACAGACCCCTCTGTGAAGCTGCTCCACCGGAATCGATAGATGACGCATTGCACGCACCATCTCGCACAGCACGTTATGGACAACCAACGCACAAAAAGATGGCAAATAGCTAGTCACACGTGACAGAGAGGATCAAGATACACGCACATGGCAAATACGTGCAAGGCGAAATAAAAACACACGTCTAAAATATGGCGTGCAAATATTTTCCCCGTGATGTCATACATCATGATAGACGTATTTGACGGCAACCGCAATGCGTTTCGGACGAGTCGCAGCGCAGCCGCGTGGCTTCTGCCCAATATCGCGAGCCCGCAGCTCATCACCGCTGCGAAAATTCGATGACAGGGCGTCTAGGCAGTCTAGGCGGCCGACGGCAATTCGCTTCGAGATTAGGGAGCCTACATGACCGGCCGTTTTAGGGTGATGTCAGCCTTTGACCCACTACATGGCGCCAACGCTCCACCGCCCGCCAAAACACAATGTTGCCAGACAGGGGCGCCGCGCTATCGTGCCATCTTGGTGCCGGCACTGCGTCTACGCCCTGTTCCGTTTCCTCGACAATTCGCCTCGAGATCTTGGAGTGGCGCCCTCTCGCGTGTGACGTCAGGGAGAGGACTCCGATGCAGCTCATCGCGCGCGCGTTCGCTACGTGAAGGCTGCTCGACGCTGCCAGCCTGTCTATCGCGCTCGAGTTATTGAAACATTGGTGGGCAAGTTGATAAAGCAATTTGTACTGAATGTTCAAGCAAAATGCCCATCGAAATTGAGCGGAGTTGCCGCCAGGAGCACGTTCTGTGTCGATTGCTCATGTTGTCGTCTGCTAGCCATCCATGTGTACATCTGCTTCTATGGTGAATTTTTCTTTTCGCGACTGTTCTATGGCCGTGGCGCACTCAAAATGACTTTCCTGCCCGTTTTCGATAACTGACTTCAGCGTTCGGGCTTCAGCTTCCATGTCTGCGTTAAAGCGCAATAAATGTATACCGCGTGCTGCGCGTATTCGGTTGCCAAGCCTGCTCCTTCGATTCAATTCATATGTTCGGAGCATGACAAACGACGTGTGATGTCATTCAAATAAATTAAGTGGCGTTGCCGGCAACAACGTTTGATTAAATACACATTTTTAGCAGCTGCTGTGTAAGCGCGTCGTAAGTACTTTAAATTGAAACACGAAATAAACACAGTGAGTCTAAAGGGGATGCACGACGGGGATATGAAATATCGGTAGGTTGTCCGGAGTGATTTTCTTTTGTACTTGTTCTTTTTTTTTTGCAACATATTTTAATCCTTACGTTAATAAATCGACGTTTGTTCACTCGTTGACGGTAATCTGAAAATATGCTGAACAGAATTAGTGTAGTCATACTAACGTTGATAAATATAAAGCTTTCGCATCGAAAGATGTATTTGCAATAAAATCATGTCCAGCAATCTGGGACATCGACTAGTGCGGCAAAGCCGACCCCAAGGGGAAGCGCTGGGCGTAACTCTAGGGGGAGCGTTCTTCAAAAAATGATTACTGAGCAATGCCTGATTTTTCGCTAATTGCACTTCAGGCACTTAATTCTGACAACCTCCTTATGTGGTACAACGCGATTAGTTTTAATCGGCCGGCTGGATTTTTTTCCCGAGACACTTTTGTGCATCCATTGAAAATGTATGGGGTGATTTTTGAAAAGCTAATTGTAGCGCAACGATAACGTATTCGCTAATTGCACTCTAGTGGCGTGTACGGTAGGACAACCTGTCTTTGTGTTTGCAATTTCGTGGGATTATGCTGGGTGGATTTTTTTTCCTGAAGAGCTTTTCCAAATCGATAGTGCAGGAAAGCTGCATTACAGGGGTAAAAGAATCACCTGTCGGTAAATCGATGAGAAAGTGGACGTTGGTCATGGTAAAAACTCAACAAAAGTCTGCAGATGTGACGTACATTATGCGGATGAAGCATCAGGAATTTCATAACCGTCATAAATATTTATCACTAATCTAACCATTTAATTTAAACTTATGGGGGGAAGCTCTCAGTGTAAGAGCACATATGTAGTACAGTACATATAGTGTTTCAATGTGAACAGTTACGATAAGGTGGTAGATAACAATATCATATCATTGGTTTGTACTGTTTATTGTTCTCATTAATTAGGAGTTCGGGTTAATTACAATCAATGACTTATATGCTATCTATGTGTTGAGTGATGTCATACGAAAAGTGTCCGAGATGGCATACAGATTTGAAGGTATGAAATTCCGAAGTTGCTGTCGCATGACATGACTGCATGAAGAATATAAATGACAGGTCATAACATGGAACTCATGACACTTATGTCATGAACGGTATGATCTACATGTCACATTATTAGCGCTCTCGCGGCCGTTTCTTAGTTTAAGGTATACCAAAAATATTGAGGCTTGTCAAGAGTGTATGACGAACATAAATAGCAGATATTAACAATTATGACATGTATGCCATTTATGACATGATTTACATGCCACACTCATGGTGCGCGTGCGGCCGTTTCATTCACTGGATATATACTGAAATTGGTAATATGCAATGTTACTGCGTGACAAATATAGATGACAAGTATTAACATAAAAATCATAACATGTATGTCATGTATGACATGACTTACGTTCCACGCTCATGGCACGCTCGCAGCCGTTTCGTTTCCTGGATATATACCAAATTTGATATGGCGTGACATGACTGTATGACGAACACAAATAACAGATCCTTACATGCAAATTATGGCACGGATGTCATGTACGCCATGACTTACACGCCACGCTCATGGCGTGCTCGCAGCCGTTTCGTTTCCTGGATATATACCAAATGTGATATGACGTGACATGACTGTATGACGAACATAAAAAAATTACAGCATATCCACGGAGTGAATGATGATGAGCGGGGCGAAGCGTGCGTCCGTCCGTCTGTCCGTCTGTCTGTCTGTCTGTCTGTCTGTCTGTCTGTCTGTCTGTCTGTCTGTCTGTCCCTAAAACTAGCACCATCCCACTAAAACCACTAACGCCATCTAGTGATATTATTTCCAAGATGATGATGATGATGAATTGTGGCTATGCCCTTTGTAGCGGGTGGGCAACTCTCAGGTGCCTTAGAGAAGGAAAAAAAATAAATAAAAAATAAAAAAACCTTTGTCCCACAGCCTAGGTAGATATACACACACACGCTGAGGTGAATTAACCTGTTCGCGACAGCCGTACAATGTCTCCTCGTAGACCAGCTACATTGTCTGAACGGACATATACACACAACGCCATCTGTTGAGCAATTCATGAACTAGAGGTGGCTGGCTACATACATACTACTACGGTGGAGGAGGAGGGAACGACCCACACCCTAAGGAGCTTAGCTCCTAAAAGCAGGTCCTTACATGCAAATTATGGAACGCATGTCATGTACGGCATGGCTTACATGCCCGCTCATGGTGCGTTTGCGGCCGTTTCATGCACTAGTTCTATATTAAGATTGGTATTACGCAATGTTACTGTGTTACAACGATAAACGACCACTATTACCGTAAAAATCGTGACATGTACGCCGTCAACGGCCGTCCAGAGGGCCCGTGAAAGAGCGGAGAGGCATGGCCTCCCGATTCCGACATGGGAGCAGCCAGCGGCGAGCCGAGGGCCCCAGCGGGTCGTTCCCGGCTAGTCCCTCAGGACATCATTAAAGTTCTTTGTCTGTCTGTCTGTCTGTCTGTCTGTCTGTCTGTCTGTCTGTCTGTCTGTCTGTCAGAGAACTAGGCGGTCACGTACCAAGAGACAGGGATGTACAGACCCGCGGCTTTAGGAGCTTCGCCCCTAAAAAAAAAATACTACGCTTTTTACACGTGTTGGTACTGCAACGTTTTGCCTTTGGCGGTAATTATTCGAAAAGTACGCTAAAAAAAATGACACCATCTCCCGCCAAAGGGGAGCATGAGGCGATGCGAAGCACACCGCGTTTGCATCGGTTCGACTAGCTGTTTCCGTTAATGTTGCGTATTGAGTGTTATAGTTTGTGTTGTGTTTATGCTCTTATGTTGTTGTTAACGTAGACCCGAACGCAGACCCGAACGTGGTATCGCGTGCCAGCGCGTTCTGACTAGGATACAACGCGTTGGTTCAGCATGCGTCTGCAGAATCTCGTTCCCCGACGTCATCACATGATTGCTGAGAGAGTGTAAGGGGGAGAGGCCACACCGCCTTACCCAGCCCCTTACCCAGCTTGCGCGTGAGCTCACAGCATAAGACGCTCACAGAGACTATGTACATTATATACACACAAGAGTTATTCTTTTGCAAAGTACAAGGGCGTCCCCTGATAAGCTCGGGACACGGAGGCTCGGGCACTCGATTCCCTTTAGAGATGACGCAAGGCTACCGAACCTAATTTCGCTAAACCACCGTTATCGCTCAACATAATTCGTTAGTTTCTGCGCTATTTATTATTCAAGACATTGAGCAACATTCATATATCCGTGCACTGACAGAACATTTTATCCTCCGCGTATAACCTGTAAGGAAATTTTCGAAGCGCGCATAAACCAATTAAAGAATTTAAGAGGAGAACGCGTTAGCGCAATCGAGCTTCGTTCACTTCACCTTCACAGTCGCTAGCCTCGCTTAATTTCTCGGCGGACACATCCACCCTGCCGCAAGGAAAGGTACGTCTGTACTCGTAACATATATATTGTTTCAAACTGTCCTACAGTGCCTTTTGTAAGTACAGCATGCAAAATGCTCGCTAGGACATCATTCTTTTTTCTTCGATCCGGAAGGCTACAAGCGCAAATGCGTAGCTGCACTCTTTGTTGATGGTGTTGCTGATAATAAGAAAGAGAGAGAGAGAAAACTTTATTTAAAAAGTCAGTCAGTAACGTCAGGCATGGCCCGTCGCCTCCAGCCGTCTGCTGGTTTGATTACTTATTCCTGTGCACTTCGGAATCGGTCGGTTGTCACAGCAGCCACTCACTGTGAAATTGAAATGTACGACGCTGGTGCGATTCTACACTTCTGCCACGCAATATTACATGTGTGAAGGGGGATCCTCGAACTACAAGACATTATTATAGTGCTTTTTTATCGAAACAGTGTAGAACACCTGTTTTCCTTGCGAAGTCTTGGATTAGATTTCCTCTCGAGCCGAATATTCATATTGTCTATTTATTTGCATCTATCTCAAATTCTGGCCCCCGGAAGACGTTTATTTTCGCTAACAATACTTAGCCAACAATGAAATCACGCGCTGTTCGAAAACGTGCGCTTGGTGTAATATCAATAGTAACATGCCTCGTTTACGTTAGTGACGCCCTTTATAAGACAACTACTCACTGTTTGTCGTTTATATAATAATAATAATAATAATAATAATAATAATAATAATAATAATAATAATAATAATAATAATAATAATAATAATAATAATAATATCATCATCTCCTCCGACATCGCAGGTCTGTCTGTATACCGCGCATTGCTCGATGGCGCTTCTCGTTCGCCCGCAAGATCCGTTGATTGGAGTCGTTGGTCAAGCTACCGGCCGATCCCTACGGCAGAGTTCAATAAACTTTTTTTATACATATCTGACAAAATATGGGAAGGTAGGCTACGTTGGAGCAGGCTATCCCAACATCATGACAGTAATGTACAAGATAAACATAAAAAATACGAAAAATTAAGAATAAAAGAAGAAAAAAAATAATCAGAGTCACCTGGAACATATATACACTATAGGGCTTATAACGAATGAATGAGCACAGTATATATGGGCGTAGTCCAGTTCATATATCGTGATCACATCGCGGATAGAGTCCGAACAAATAGTGGCAAGGTATAATAAGAACTAAAGACAGTTAATTAAATTTGTGTCCATTAAAAAATCACGGAGGGCGCTCACTGCGCGCCTTTGATTATCGGGATGTGGCCATGGTCCAAGTACTTTTCCAATCGTAAATGGTCGTCTGTCGAGGCGGTTCAATCGATCACTCAGTTGAGCGCGTTGTTCGTCAATTCGCGGACATTCAATAATGATATGCTCCTCTGACGCATCGACATGATCACAGTGGTCGCAGTGCGGGGACGTTCTTGTTTTTATGCGGCATAAGAAGTGAGGTGTGTATGCAACACCTAATCGTAGACGGTGCAGTAGTGTGTCAAATAGTCTATCAATCTTTTGATTAGGTGTAAATCGGAGAGACGGATCTATTTGATATAAGAGTGAAGACTTTGTATTTTCGTCAAATCAAGCGTTCTTGCACAATTTGTGGCGCAGTTCGGAAAGAACCTTCTTGCTTTCTGAGAAATAAACGGGCACTGGTGTCAAGTGAACTTTTTTGTGTGCTGCAGTGGCTAATTTGTCAGCATCTTCGTTTCCCATCACTCCTACGTGACTTGGAAGCCACTGAAAACATATCTCATGGCCGTCCAGATAACCGATGGTAATTGTTTTTAAGATTTCATATATTATGCTATCATCTATATGAAAATAAAAATTCTTAATCATTTGTAGCGCTCCTTTGGAGTCAGAATATATTACCCAGTTTTGCCTTTGCTGGCTTTCAACAATGAATTTTGAAGCTCGTAATATTGCAACAAGCTCCGCTGCTGTAGACGATGTCTTTCGAGAAAGTCGGAAATCTCTTTCTATTTTATATACGGGTATATGAAAAGCCGCAGACGAGCTTTCATCCATTGTAGATCAATCCGTGAAAACAAATGTGAAACAATAAACTCTTCAACAACAACAACAGTAACACAATACTCATATGAGAATAATATATTTGTTGTTATTATTATTATTATTATTATTATTATTATTATTATTATTATTATTATTATTATTATTATTATTATTATTATTATTATGTGAGGCACAAATTTTCTTTGAAAATATTGAGTAGTTGTCTTATCAGAGGCGTCCCTAATGTGAACGAGGCATGCTATAGTATACTGATATTACACCAACCCCGCGTTTTTGGAGCAGCGCGTGATTTCATTGGTGGCTAAGTATTCCACAAAAAAGTTATCTGTAGCGAAAAATCCGGTGCCGACGCTGGTGTCGGCGTCTTCGTTGTGAGTGAAAAAAAAGCATTGCCCGTGGGCGAAAGGTCGAGGTAGCTGCAAATAAATGAACAATATTAATAGCTCGCGCGTAAATTGAACCCAGTACTTCGGCACGGAAAACAGGTGTTCTACAACACAGCCACGCCGGTGCTTGAAACTGTTCGAAAAAAAAAAAAAAAGAAACTATGATAATGTCATGTAGTGTGAGAAGGCCCCTTAACGTGTGGTTTGTTGCGCCCCAGAAGCGTAGAATGGCACTAGCGTCAAACATTTAATTGCACCAATGAGTGGTTAATTTAAAAACTCGCCAATAAGCGCGTCAAGCAAGTAATAAATAGGTCCTACCGAGGGACCTTTTAAGAAACATCACCATGTAAAAATATTACCACGCTGTTCTTGAGCAATACGTGCAAAGAAACAATTACACTATAGTAGCAGCAAGGAAACCAGACGAGAGCTATCTTCAAACTCGCTTGTACGCGTTCTTCGTTCTAAATAAAACAAGCCGAAATAATCGGGTCTCTAACCAAGACCTGATGCCGTTGTGCAGACCGCATAGCCAGTGAAACAAAGAGGTGTGCTTTGCGGTTATGTACGTACATCTAAATATCATCGGGGGTTTTACGTCACAAAACCACGATATGATTATGAAGGACGCCATCGTGGAGGGCTCCGGAAATTTCGAACATGTGGTGTTCTTTAACGTGCTCTGACATCGCAAAGTATACGCGCTTCCTCCATTTGGCCTCCATCTAAATGTGACCTCTGCGGACGGGGTCGAACACGCGGCTTTCGGGTCAGAACCCGAGCACTGTAACCGCTACATCACCACAGCGGACGGTCGCATATGTGAATATAATTGGTTTCATTACGCTTTCACGAACAGTCAGCAAAGAGGGGAAGACGAGCTGTATAGCATGTCATGTACAATGAAATACATTTCGGACGTCTTTTATTATGTGCTCTAGAAACGTTAAGAGCGTTTTTTAAATTAAGGCGTCTTTCTTAAAATGCTTAAATTTGGAAAATAATTCAGCAATTTTGTCCCTGTAATGAATTTAGGCCTTTATTTCTGCTACGTTTTGAGCACTTAAAAAAGATTATCACTGGCAGCGAATACGGCACGGCACGTTGCCTTCACTCTATAGCGCGAAAAAAATTCACTTGTTAAGTGACGCCAACAAATATTAGCTACGTGAAGCCTGTCTCTACATATTCTCAAAGCGTCATCGCCATCTCATAGGCTGATATTATTTTCTCGAAATTAGCTTTCACAGATTACAAAAACGGCCGCGACAAAAGGACGTCCTAACTTTCTTCATGAAACCAGTGGGGCCGACAACTATACAACCGCACGAAATATATTGAAAAGGACGAGAGGAAGGGCAGCACGCCCTTTCGAAATACGAGTTTGTCAAGCGCAGCCAAGTGACTTGTGCGCGCGGATTCACAAAAAAAAAAAAAAAAAAACAGTACTTGATTCACGATCGAGCAACCAACCGACCGCTCGTCGTACACGACTTGCGCTTATCAGTCAGCGATCACGGTTCGCTCTCGGTGGCGATAGTCGACATCGAGCTGCTTCGTTTTTTTTTTTTTTTTTTTTATGTATGGCCCTTTTGTCTGCTGCGCGCCATGCGTTATCGCGCCAGTTTTGAAAGTTGAAGGTCTGTACGCCACGTGGTGTGAAAAACGGTGAACTAAAAGCGATGTCCCGAAATGCTGGGTATGACTGTAAATCAGTCTCAACGGTCGACTCCTGATGTGGCTTGATGCGATCAATGTACTAAAGAGACTCGAGTTCCTTATGCATTTGCCTAAGTTGACTCGAAGGCGAAAGCCATCTTTTTCTTGAGTCGATGTATTGTTCCTTCGCCACCCCCCCCCTCCGAATGCTTTCTGGACGTAACGTGGTTTTGCATTGAAGCTTTCTACACATCACCTGGTTTTGCATCGCCTCCGAGATCGGCCCACCAATCACGGAGGCAATGCAAAGCGACGATGTCATGTGATGATGTAATCATGTGACATGACGTTATGACGTCACAAATTTTGTCGGTCTGGGATGTCATGATGACGTGATCATGTGATGAATTTTCGCATCACTCGTGTTGCCGCTGGCGACGCGGGACGCCGACGGTCAATTTTCGCAATTAATGTGGAATCTAAGGCTCCCACCTTAAAATATTCAATCTTGTTACAGCACGGTAAAGAATCACAATAATCAGCCACAGGGGCCAAAAGAATGGTGGGAAAGAGCTCTCTTTCTCCTCTTCCTGGACACATTCGCCGATTTTTCCTAATGTTTGCGAAGCTGTACTATCGGTGTCAAGTGAAACGCGAACACTGCAGCGGATCGCGTTGCCCAAGCATTAGAAATATAGTGCGCGCCATCCTGTCATTACCATTGGCAGGCTCGCACAGTCGAGTAGGCAGCACTGCGCGATCGAAAACATGAATGCGGCTCATGAACGTATCTATCTCTAATCATAAGAGTCGAACTCTACCACGCGCACCACTGCTGGCGTTTCATTCCGAGCGATCTTATTTGCATCCAGCTCGCCCAATCTATGCAAGTGGTCCGCAGTAACCCGCTGGTCCATGAAGTTATCGATTTCATTTTGTCGGCTGTCGTGTCTACTCAAGTCCACAACTACAATTGGGAGAGGAGCGTGAATTTTCGTTCAACTCAAGTCTGCATACACAACGCTGATTTTAGCGAATAAGCCGCAAAATTAATCACGCTTCGATTTCAAAGCAGCGTAGACTCTCTTTAACTCACTTGGCGGGGGCGTTCGCTCTTTCACGTAATCTATTTAACGCAATCCAGCCCAGTGAGCGACGCTACGAACTCAGGGGCATGAACCTGACCACGATGGCTGTGGGTATATAGAAGATATGTTAAATGTTAACGTTTCTTGAACTCCTGTAATGCTAACAGTCATCTCAAGAAATATCATTAGAAGAGAATGGAGATAGTAGTCGAGGAACGCCGTGCGACGCGAGTGAACTATAACGAAAATGCTGCTGTTTCAGCCAGAGCGTAGCAGACGACAAAAGCCGAATCCCGCCCTTGCGTCACCGGAGCGCCGTTCGCACCGCCGCCATCGGTGGCACACGAGGCGAATAGGCTCCGTGCAGACGTAACTCTTGAAGGCGCCTCTAGAGGTAAGAAGCGCAGATTTTGAAAGATGTTCTCAGCCGCCCGCACAGGGGGGCGTCATCTCGTCCAGGATCCCGCCAACTCTGCTGCCGCAGCCGCTTTGGCGAGCGTGCGACTGTGGCGGCTCCTAACATGTGCATGGTGCCTATGGCGGCAAATTTCCAGGCAGCCAGAAAGCACAAGTGAGCTGACGCGCAGGTCGACCTTGGCGTGGAAAGACGCGCTTTCCGATGCCAATGCTTTTCGTGCTTTTCGCGCTAAGCCAGTGGTGAGAGCGATGGTCCGTCCGCGTTATGAACGCGATCAGCCAGCCACGAGAGTTTAACGATAAGAATAGCAAAGCATAAGGCAGAAGGCATCGCTTCGCGATAGCACCCCTGCAGCGGCCGTGACAGTACAATCGCTGCTGTCGTCTGTTTCAAGCTGCCGCCGAGTTTTCTCCCGCTTTAGCCCGAGGCCCGCGCTACACGCGTGCATTTCGCTCAAACGGGCTCGTCGCCTCCGTTGTCGTTTTCACAAAAAAAAAAAAAAAAAAAAAAAAAAAAAAAAAAAAAAAAAAAATTGATGTGGCCGCGTTCACCTGAGGGTGCACGAAGTCTGGCGAAAAAAAAAAAAACACAAACGCTAACACTACGGTTCTCTCACGGCTGCTGACCATTTACCGTCTTTTGAAAGGAAACGGGAAGGAAAACTCCTCAAGCGAAGCACCAAAGCACTGCGCAGTGGCTTGCCGCCGCTTGCGTCGTCTGATGCCGTATCCCGCTAACTCTGCTGCTTTGGCGCTGGAGGCAGCGCGCGACTGTGGCGACCCCTAACGTATGCACGGTGCCTATGACGGCACATTTCCAGGCAGCCACAAAGCACAAGCGAGATGACGCGCAAGCCGACATTCGCGCTGCATTTCGTGCGCGCGATATACAACACGATCGAGCCCGTTGCCGAGAAGCGCGATGCGTTTCGCGCGCGAGAGAGGTACGGCAGAATAATGTATGATCACTAACTTGCGAAAAAAATCCAGCGCCGATTTCAGCCCAGAGTCAGATTGAAATCATGGATCCGATAGGCCTAGTGTCTTCTCGGCCGCCATTCCCAGCCGGTGGCGACGCAGTGCTGTTCCTACGCCGTAGAACCGTGGCCGGATCAATACAGCGCGGCGTCGCGGCGTGCCGAGAGCAGCTCCAAACTTTATGGGTGCGGCGAAACCTAAAACGAGCACCACACGCTCAACCACGCATACGTGTATATCTAAAGCACCGCTCCACCGCGCGTAGTACCTAGACCGTCGAACTCTCCGAGCGCGACACAACCGCCAACAGGCCACCACGAACACAAGTGGGAACACTGACTTAAGCGCGAGGAGGACTGTTAGTTCCCTTGAAAACGGTTTGCACACATAACGTATCCCTGCTCACGGCCTGCATCTCCCGCGCGGTTCATCTCTTTGGAGATTAACTGGTTTGCACACGGCACGCATTCCTCTGTGGTTACTCCTTCAGTGGTTCATCCGTTCTTCGCGCGCGCCTATTCGGCTCCCCTTACTCCTCCTTCGGGTAATTTGGCCTTAGAGTGCTTCTTCGGCGAAAAAAATTGGTTTACCCTGAACCTTAATCTGGGATTGTCGCGGAAGGCGACAGCTTCGCCTTGAGCGCCATATGATATGATTTATTAAATGACTGAATACGCAATTTGACATTCAGGTCATTTTTGTTCTTCGTATTAAAGATTTCGAATGCTTCAAAACACAGGAGTGATAGGGTTGGTAAAATCTACGAACGATTTATCGGTTAAAAGTGCACCGTTATTCGATTAATCGTAATCGATTTCCGTATTTCAAATAATCGAAATAATAGATCAAATTTCTTCGATTAATCCGTTACAGCAAGCCCCCCTACGCACCCCCCGCACCACCCCTTGGCCGGTGCACGAGTGCAAGGCGAACGATGCCGACATGCAGAAGTCCAGCGCATCTACTGTTTTTCAGTACAGCGCATGTCCAGGAATTCTGGACATCGACAACTAGCGCCATCGCTTGTGTAGCTGCCGAGTGTGCAGCGTCACTCAATGGGAAACCACTTTTAAACATTAATTACAGTGCAACGCCACAATATACACTTAAATCACCCGTGTATATAATCTCGGCGCCATTATCTCACAATGCAAGCAATTTTGCTTTATTCCCATAAAAATTCTGGGTTCGAGGACCACTTTTATGTGCTATGTAGAACTCCATAGGAGAGAGTTTAGAAATTTATATAATGACAATGCGCCTTCACCTGCTTAAATCACTGAAATTACATAATGTCCATGACTCAATGTTCGTATCTGTAAAATTTGGCTGACGTTGACGAAGTTTCTGAGGTTCGACGGGCACTTTTGTAAAAAGATGCATTGCAGTGAAACCACCTGATAGGAGGGAAAGCGCTTTATAGTGCTTTCCGTTGCCCCAGAATGCGAGAAAATTTCACAGCTTTTTTATATAGGGTTGTTTTTCTTGAAGCTGCTCAACCTAGGCAGGGTATGAATACTATGGATATCTTTAGTTCATAATTAGCAATGACAAGTATTTGGTTAATTAAAGTAAATAATCAATAATGAGAATATGGCTTCGCAGTTCAAAGAAAAAGAATGAACAACACACATTGATACTGATACGAATTTTCCTCCATTGACTATAAGTAATTAAAGGTACTGATGAATATAACAATTTATTTACAACTTATGGGTGAAAGCGGTCAGTATAAATGGACCTACGTAATATATACATATTTATAGATCGCACTGCAATATGTACAAGTTATACTAGATCATCGTCGCATGTAAGTAAATAGCAGTAGTGATTGTCAAAGCTAATTTATTTTAAGTATTTTAGTTTAATTAGTATGGATAATTATTAAAAGTTACAATGACCTCCCCAGAACTCACAGCGACTGAGACCTACTCAGCAGTATTAATGCACATTCGCACCTTGTCGATATAAGTAATCACTTGTAATAACGAATTCACCCATTTTAAGCGTAGAATAGAAGGCTTTAACTTACAAGGATCTATATACGGTATTCATTGTATGAAATTGCCATCCGAGACAGATAACAGCATGGAATTGTTTTTAGTGACAGCTATCGATAATTAGTAATCAGGAATGATTTTCGGTGAAAATCTGTTCAACCTATCTATTAAAGTGTCAAGAGAAGGGTATTTAAGAGGTGATGATTAGACTTTATCAGTGATAGATCTAGGCAATCATGAAGTGCGGGTAGATGGATAATCAGTAAATTATTCGACGATATTATTATAATGTACAGTATTGGTCAAAAGTTCCCAGGCCGCAGCAGCTCGCTACTGTCGGGGCGCTGCCATCGTAATCTCGCCTCGGCGCACGCTGGGGTCGAACGTGCGCGTGGGAGGGGGGGGGGGTGCATCCCTCTCCCTATTTTTCTCTCCTTGATAAGAAAGCGAGGAATGAAGTTCATGCGTCATGTTCCCGCACCGTTCGCTCTTCGAATTTTACTATCGTGGAGCGTGTAGCGAAAAGGCAGTGCTCCAGAAAGTGATGCATCATGCTTGCGCCCACATTTCGCTAGACGCCGTATACTTGTCTGTATTTTTCGACTGTGTAGAGATGAATATCGCGCCTTTAACTTGCTGTGGACACGCCGTGGCTCTCAGACGTCTGCGCAAATGAATTTGCTGCATGTTTACGCGCTCGGGGCCGTAAAGATATGCTTGTGTCCATTGCGACGTTGTTGTCATGCTGTCATGATTGGGTTTCGAGCCTCTTCAAAGGCAACGCCAATGAATGCGCTGATGGGGCACCCGCAGTGTTACGGTACACTTTTAAGATTTGTTCGGGGCGCTTCTGTGCAGTATTTCCCACCTAAAAAAGCTCACTTTCGTCACACCTGTCCGTCTGTGCTGTGCTCAGGAAACGTAGAAGTGGACTCATGCTCTATAATGCCAGAAAATAAACGCCTCACGCATAGGCGTGCACAGGATTTTCCATTTCCATAGTGGGTGGGGGGGGGGGGGTAGTTTGTGTTGCAGTGACCCCCCCCCCCCCCCCGGTCGCCGAGTCCGAAGAAACCAACGACACAGAAATTAAAAGAGTAGCGATGACGTGCATCTCAAAAAAGGCCATCGGTCCCCAGCTTTACCGGTTATTTACGGGGTAAACAGTTATTTGCAACTAACATCAGGGGTGCCTAATTGGTCGCCATTCGCCATAACTTTCAAAACACCATGCACTACAACCTGACGTGAAAGGCGACTCAGGAAAGGTAAGGGGCGGAATTTTGCGTGCGCTTTAAATGACTGGGCTGGGGGGGGGGGTTTCACGCCTATGGCCTCACGTATAATAAGAATTTCATGAAGCGCCGTCATATGTCCAATTAGTGCGTTGAGAAAAAGCGCGCTTTTCTTCAATTTGTTGCCTCGATTTTAAATTGTCTGCTGCCCGTGTGAAGCGCACAGTTATTCGTTGTCGGAGGGGACTGAGAAATCAGTAGGTAGGCTTTGAATGTATGCCTCTGACCTGCGTCCGCGATCGGTGCTGCTACTCGCTCTGTCGAACGACGCCTTCTTGTTGGAGGCGCTGGTCGAACTCTCGGCGATCAAGACTGTCACGCTTCGCTCGAGTCAAGGAGGGAATTATTTGGTGCCGCTGCTGCTATTCTTGCGATATAACGAACTACTGGACAGCAGATGGTAATCGTAGGCGTGATGTAGGTTGAAGAGACTTACTGTCATTGTGGCGGAACACACTCGTGTTGCGCAGAAAATTAAGAACGATGGTGGAGGCAGCCGGATGGCCCGTATTCGCTAGATTAATCCACAAGCAGGTCCATATATTTAGGCTATGTGCTTATCACGATGTTCTTGTCAGCCACGGAATGGCAACGGATAGCTTCTGAATGGAAAATCTAAAACGCGTGGGAATGCATGGCTGGCAGGTTGCCGTTTCGTTATGTAATCCGTGTAGCGTTTCACTTCGTCTTCTGCATGAGATAAATGTCTCGGCGGAATACTATTTTGCGTGGCGTCGAACGTAGCTGAAGGCGGAGTGTAACACATGGAATGAGTGTAACGCGATAGGCTGCGAAATAATCTATCTTGTCGGATCACCGCACGGCCAGTTGTCCCATGCAACAATTGTTTTGGTTGTATCATAAGTGTTCATAAGTTTTAATTTGCGCGTATTGCTCGGAGAAGCTCCTCGAAAGCTTCATGTGCCGCGAGAAAAAAAGAAGCTAATCAATTGGAGTTTATTTACCTATGAAATCGACGAGCACTTCTAATTGCAGGGTAGGATGACGGCGATTCATCGACAACTCGAAGCACATGGGCACAAGTAATGTAAATGAGCATAACTTGTGTCCATGTGCTTCGAGTTGTCGATGAATTCGCCCTCGCGCTGCCAATTGCTAGCTTCCTGGTTAGCTCAATTGGTAGAGCGACCGCCCCGGAAAGGCGTTGGTCCCGGGTTCGAACCCCGGACCAGGACGAATTTTTCGGCAACTAAGAAGCTTTTCTTTCTGAGAAATCCTAATGGATTTCCTTGTGGCTTCGTGCTACAAACGGGTGGTTGTCTATTTTCCCTTTCTTAAAATCGGATGTGTTATCCGAAGGCCACAGGTTCGGTCCCTGCCCACGGCAAGGTATCTTTTCGTCCACTTTTCTTTCTTCACATTTGCATTACATTTATTACTAATAACATCCCCGATATTTTCCTTGGCATTATTGTCTGTTAGCTCTCAATAATATTGTGTCTAACAAGGAAAAACGAGCCCTTAAAAAGGGCCCCTCACCAGGTGACATAACGAATTTTAGTTAGACACTGGAAGTGGTTGCGCGCCCTATAAAGAGCATTATGCCACAATAATTTTTTTAATCGGTCTATTAGATGCTGAGAAAAACGATGTTTTGAGGCGGTTCGAAACCATGATGCGAGGAGGCGAGCTTGAAAACCTCGGCGCTCGCCCCGTGTAGCCTTCGCAAGCCAAATCCCTTCCCAGCCCCCTTCGGCACGTGAGCGGGAGGATGACATGACGCATACGCATAAACACGTCATACGCACACAATGTCACGAGCGCATCACGTGATCGAACCAGCCCTATAGCCGCCGAAACGCAAGCGGTATTGTGGCGGCGTTCTATGCGCTTCGTCTATGCAAGCTATGTTGAATGCGCCCTCGCCGATTACTTGGCTTTCAACCTATTACTGAGCATGAAATCTGCGACATTTGTACGGACGCGAGACAAGCGGTGCGCCGCATGAACATTTAGTTAGACGCGGGAGGATAAATGAGCCTTATGAGCTCTGGAACGCGATAGAAAATTAGTTTCGTTGTAAGGGTGGCGTTCGCACGATGCGCAAAGCGCGAGAACACGAACGCATGCGGAACGGAGGTAGATTAGTCTCGCATCTCGCTAAGATTCGCAAAAAAAAAAAATGAAAAAGAAAACGCACACATTCTGTTTTTGTGTTTTATTACTGCTCTCAAGTTTTATTCGTCTATTCAAGCTACAAATTGCATAAACTACACGTCGTGTCAAATAATTATCGGGGTGTCACGTGCTAGTGCTGGCGACGTCAAAGCACAGTCGCCTACGTAGAGGAGCGACGTCACAGCACTACCGTCTACGTAGGGCTACTCCATCGTGCACGTCATCCCCTCATTCTCTGGGCGCGCGCCCAGAGAATGAGGGGATGACGAATTTTTTCTTTTGCGATCCTTAAGCCTACAAGCGCGAATGCGCGGTTGCACACTCTGTTGATACTGTTGCTGATAATGATGATTAATCATGGGCTCCTCCAAAAACGTGTGTTTGGTGTAATAACCACAGTATCATGCCTCGTTCACATCAGTGACGCCTGTGATAAGACAAGTACTCACTTTTTCAGAGTAAGATTGTGGTTCACTGTCGAATAATAATAATAATAATAACAATAATAATAATAATAATAATAATCAATCAAACGTTTATTTAATGTGCCCTGGAACAACCGTGAGGTATTTGTACTGGCGCACAGAAAAAAAAAAAAACAAAGGCAAGCATTCATAATAAAATATCAGGGATAAAAAAACGTTATAAAATTGTACATATACAACTATGCGCAGGCAAAAAAAAAATGTCAACAGTGTACGAGGCTATGTAAGTACAGTGCAAAGCTCGGAGCAGAACAACGACTGGGAGCTGTGAAAAACATCGAGCTCCAAAAAGTAAGCATTGTAAAGACGTTGTATCCTGTCAATGGTCGAATGTTCACAGAGGCAGGCGGTTACATGAAAAGGTCTATTCTCTCTGGTGAGCTTACGTGGAATTCGGAAATTAAGACAGTTGAGCAGTACAGGGCAGGATATGATACCATGCACAAGTTTGTAAAGAAACAACAGATCAGCGCGATTTCGTCGGCAGCAAAGTGATGGCAATGATAATAATCCAGCAGCGTTAGAAGGAGATCCAGAGTCATTTCTAGCGAAACGATGGTTGTAAATGCATAGAAATTTTTTCTGGACTCGCTCAATGGCGTTGCTGCTGGAATTAGGAATGCCATTCCTGATCACAGATGCATACTCAAGTTGAGGAAGACATAGCGCAGTGTACAATTTTCGGAAGGGCACAGGAGAACGGAATTCTTTAGACATTCTGCAAACACAGCCTAGGGTGCGAAGAACCCGCAAAGCAACACGCTTAGCGTGAGCAGAAAAGTGTAAGGTGCTATCAAAAAGAACACCTAGATCATTGATCTCACATACCTTACACAACGACACAGAATTGACAGAATATAAAAATGGCACACTAGATGTTTTTCGAGTGAAACTCATTACCTTGGTTTTTGAAATATTAAGGGAAATGTTATTGCTCCTGCACCATTCAGAAAAAGAACACAAATCAGATTGCAGCAAGCGAAAATCGATAACTGAATGAATTTCCTTAAATATCTTTATGTCATCGGCATACAAAAGGAAAGAAGAATTCCGAATGACAGAAGAAACATCATTAACATAAATTAAAAAGAGGAGTGGGCCCAGTACCGACCCTTGAGGAACCCCACTAGTAGCTTTATACAAAGAGGACGTTTGGCCATTAACGGCAACATAACATGATCTATCAAGAAGATAGCTATGGAGGAGATTCACAATTGAAGAATCAACATCAAAGTGTGCAAGTTTATCCACAAGCAGCGAATGACTGACAACATCAAAAGCTTTGCTAAGGTCACAGTAAATAGCGTCAACCTGTCCTCTCTGCGAAATAGGCGTGGAGACTTGCATCATGATACTGGCAAGATTAGTAACAGTTGAGCGGCCACCGAGAAACCCATGCTGATTCACAATCAATGAATTTTTTACATCAAAAGACAATATTTTGTGAAGAGCAAGCTCAAATATTTTTGATGCGGCACAAAGAAGGGAAATAGGGCGGTAGTTCGAGACGTCACTTTTACAGACAGACTTAAACACTGGGAAAACATGAGCAGTTTTCCACATGCTAGGAAAAGTTGAAGCATGCAGACACTTATTAAATATGGTAGTCAATACAGGTACAAGTATACTGCCATAGGATTTTAGTATGGCAGAGGGGATGCCATCTGGGCCAGCTGAAAAGGATGGTTTCAAGCGCTTAACGCATTCTGAAATGGAGTCTTCATCTAGTGACACAGCATCAGCTGTGCCAAGTGCCTTAACCTGTCGACCGTTACTAGCTACAGAGGCTGGAGACTTATAAACAGATGAAAAATGCATGGCAAAACAGTCAGCAACGTCTTGAACTTCTACTCCATTTGGGTCCAGTATCCTGAAGGACTCGCCACTTTTGCTCGACCGTTTGCGCACATACTTCCAAAATTCAGCCGGTCTAATAATAATAATAATAATAATAATAATAATAATAATAATAATAATAATAATAATAATAATAATAATAATAATAATAATAATAATAATAAATCATTTATTTAATGTGCCCGGGAACAACCATAAGGTCTTAGTGCAGGCGCACGCAGAAATAAAAAAAAATAAAATAAACAACACAATACAGACAGCCTTCAGAAAGAGACATCAAATAAAAAGAGCGAAAACGCAGAGACAAAAAGAAATCAACGCAAAGAAGGAAGAATAAAAAGGCAACGCGGGAATCATGGAATGGGAGTGAAAAATAATGTGAAATATACACAACTATGCAGAAGGCTTCCTGAAAGACGGAAAAGGGGAAAATTTGTACAATGTGCAAAACTATGTTAAGGCAGTGCAAAGCTCGGATCAAAACAATGACTGTGGACAATGAAAAAACATCAAAATCAAGAAAGTTGAAATTATAGAGACTTTGTATTCTGTGAATGGTAGAGTGTTGGAAGAAGCTGGCAGGTACATGAAATGGTCGATTCTCTCTGGTTAACTTACGCGGAATTCGAAAATTAATGCAACTGAGAAGTAAAGGGCAGGATATCATACCGTGAACTAGCTTGTAAAGAAATAACAGGTCAGCGCAATTTCGTTGGTAATAAAGTGATGGCAATCATAATAATCCAGCAGTGTTAGAACAAGATCCAGAGTCATTTCTAGCAAAACGATGGTTGTAAATGCTTTGGAATTTTTTCTCGACTCGCTCAATGGCGTTACTGCTGGGTTTAGCAATTCTATTCCAGATCACACATGCATACTCAAGTTGAGGAAGAGATATTGCAGTGTTTAATTTGTGGAAGGCTGTAGGAGAACTGAATTCTCGAGAGATTCTGCAAACACAGCCGAGAGAACGATGGCGTGCATGGCAGCACGTTTAGTGTGAGGAGAAAAAATTTAACGTGCTATCAAAAAACAACACCAAGATCACTGATCTCATAAACCTTACATAACGAAACGGTATTCAGACAGAGTATGGAAAAGACACGATAGATGTTTTGCGCGGTATACTCATGAATTTGGTCTTTGAAGTATTCAGGGAAAGGTTGGAGAACACATAATAATAATAATAATAATAATAATAATAATAATAATAATAATAATAATAATAATAATAATAATAATAATAATAGTAATAGTAATAATAATAATAATAATAGTATTAATAATAAGTGGGTGACCCTCTCCAGTGACATCGCGGGTCTGTGTCTACCGCGCATTGCCCGAGGGCGTCGGCTCGCTCGCTCTCAAGGTCCATTGATTTGAGCCGTTGATCAAGCTACCAGCCAACCCCTACGCCAGCGTTCAATAAACCCCTTTACAACAACAACAACAGCAGTATAATAACAAGTTATAAGAATAATGCATTATTATTATTATTATTGTTGTTATTATTATTATTATTATTATTATTATTATTATTATTATTATTATTATTATTATTATTATTATTATTATTATTATTTTCTCAACCACAAATTTTCTTTTAAGAAATGAGCACTTGTCTTATTAGAGTCGTCACGAATGTGAACAAGGCATGGTATACTATAGATATTGCATCAACCACGCGTTTTTGGAGCCACCTGTGATTTCATTGGTGGCTAAGTATTTCACAAAAGACGATCTGTTTTAACTTGATCGCGTTAAACAGCTCGTTTTGCAGAGAATCCGGTGTCGGAGCTGGTGTCGGCGTCTTTAGTTGTGAGCCAAAAATAAGCGTTGCCTGTGGGCAAAAATAAATAAACAATATGAACATTCAGCTCATACGGAAGTCGAACCCAGGACTTCTGCATGGAAAACAGGTTTTCTACAACACGGCCACGACTGTGGTTGAAACTGTTTCGAAAAGAAAAACCTATAATAATGTCATGTAGTGTGAGCGGCCCCCCTTAACACATGTAATATTCCGTGGCAGAAGCGTAGAATAGCACCAGCGTCACACATCTGAATTGCACAATGAGTGGTTGCTTTAAATACTCATCAATAAGCGCGTCATGCAAGTATTAAATAGGTACTGGCGAGTGAACTTTTAAGAAAGATTACCATATAAAAATGTAAGCACGCTGTTCTTGAGCAAGACGAGCAAAGAAACAATGACACAAGTAGCGGCAAGGAAACCAGACGAGCGCTAACTTCAAACTCTCTTGTACGCTTTCCCCGTTCTGGCCGAAATAGCCGGGTCACAAACCAAGACCTGATGCCATTGTGCAGACCGCAGAGCCAGCGAAACAAAGAGGTGGTTTTACGGTTGTGTTCATCCAAATATTATCAAGTGTTTTACGTCCCAAAAGCACGTTATGATTATGAAGGACGCCATTGTGGAGGACTCGGGAAATTTCGACCAGCTGATGTTCTTTAACGTGCCCTGACATCGCACAGTATGCAGTATATCTAGCATTTCAACTCCATCGAAATGCGACCGCCGCTTCCGGCATCGAACACGCGGCTTTCGGGTGAGAACCCGAGCACTGTAATCGCTATACCACCGCGGTGGGTGGTCGGATACCTGAATATAATTGGTTTCATTACGCTTTCACGAACAGTTAGCAAAGAGGCGCCGACGAGCTGTATAGCATGTCATGTGCATAATGAAATACGTTATTTCGGACGTCTTTTATTATGTGCTCTAGAAACGTAAGGAGCGTTGTTTAAATTAAAGCGCCGTATTTAGAATGCTTAAATTCAGAAGGTCATTGAGCAATCTCGTCCCTGTAATCAATCTCGGCCTTTATTTTAGCTCCTTTTTGAGCCCTGAAAAAGATTGTCACTGGCAGTGAATATCGCACGGCCTGTTTCCTTCACTCTATAACGCCCCCCCCCCCCCCCCCCCCAAAAAAAAAAAAAAAAAAAAAAAAAAAAAAAAGAAAAAGATCATTTGTAAAGTGACGCCAACAAACATTAGGGACGTCGAGTTTCTGCATATCCTCAAACCGTCATTACCATATCGTAGGCTGGTATTACTGTCTTGAAATTAGCTTTCTAAGATCACGAAAACGGCAGCGACGAAAGGACGTCCTTAGTTTCTAAAGAAACCCGTGGGGACCGACAACGATACAATCGGACGAAATATATTGAAAATGACGACAGGATGGGCAGCACGCCCTTTTCAAGCAAAGCCAAGTGACTTGTGCACACGCATTCGTTGCAGTATAACTGCCGATTCACGATCGAGCAGCCAGCCGACCGCTCGTCGTACGCCTTGATAAGTCCGCGATCACGGTTCGCTCTCGGTGGCGATAGTCGATATCGTGCTGCCTTTTTTAATGTGTATTGTCGTTTTGTCTGCCGCGCGGCATGCGTCATCGCGCCAATTTTGAAAGTTGAAGGTCCGTACGCCACGTGGTGTGAAAAACGGTGAACTAAAAGCGATGTCCCGAATTCCTGGGTATGCATATTTGTACGGTATAGTAGAACGAGCCCAAAACCGCCGGCCAAAGCATGTGCAGGGTTACCCTCAAGGGGCTGAAGATCTTTTCATCGCAGTGCCCCCCCCCCCTTCCCCTATTAAGTCAATGTATGGGGCAGACTTCGCCCCACCCCCTCTTAGGTGACTAGGGGGGGGGGGGGGGGGTGCTCCTCCTGCCCCGCTCGTGCGCACGCCTTTGCCGGCCGCAGCCCTACCCCGTAGAGGCGGTAATGAACTCGCCTTTGTCCCCATCACCTACGGCGTCCCCCCTCCAAGCCCTACCTAAGCTTTCAAGCATGGGCAGGAGGCGGCCCCACCCCGAGGACGCAAAAATTCATTTGCCCGTGTCTCTCCGCTCAAAGCCTATTGCATTCACCTATTCTTCCCGCCCTTTCTTCTATCGTGTGCTGGTTAACCGTCAGCAAAGTGCGTGTGGTGCTTGCTTGCTATATTGCGTTATTACATTTTCGTGTGTATGCTGTTTCCAGTGTCATGCCATAATGGCGAGCAGTTTTAACCCTTTCAGTCCCTGTGATTCCAATTGGAATCATAAATTATGTAGGTCAGTCAGCAAGCATCTGGTAAAGATAAAGCTTTGTTCTTCCTCAAGAGCCCGTATTTAGCATCTGCCCTACATGTGGTGTCAACATGGTACATATAATAAAGGCAGGTCACGTCTGGGCGAAGAAATTACAGAAGCGGTCGTGCTGCTCGCGCATTTCGCTGAGGCAGCGTCTTCTTTCACCGTGCAGAGATAGGGCATTAATTTTAGTTCTGTGTCGGAAATTTGAATTTTGGCTATTGGACAATATGCTATCCTATGTAAATAATATTTTATGTAGTAAATAAAACAAAAATTATGGAATGATTATTAAATAATAATTATTTGTTAAATTAATTAACACGTTAATTACTCTTTGAAAAGTGTGAGCGAATAGTTTTTCAGTTTTTTAGGACTACCACGATCATGCTCATCTCAAAATGTAAGAGCTAGTTGCTTACATTGAAAATATTTAATTCGGGACTGAAAGGGTTAAGAGGAGCGCGGTGTGAACGTTGTTCACAGATGATTCTAAAACGATGACAGTGATGTGTGATAAAAGTGACAGGCAGTACTCGAAGCTAGCGACGGTAACTCTTAAGATATCACCTGCTTCATAATGTGCCAAAGATTCAGCCTCCAAAGAAAATGATCATAACTAAAGTTACAATGATGAGGACCCCGTTCCCGAAGGCATGGATCCATCAGTCATCAACGCGAGAGGTACTGGGAGCGATAACCAGCACCTCTACCAAATATCGTTCGACGATTTATTAAGAGTCAGCGACGTCTTGAAGGGACGGACAACTGCCCAGAACATGAAGTGAGCTGACTTGACTGATGGAAAGATTGTCCGTCGCATTGACTCAAACCAACCCTGTTTTTGTCGTGAGAGGTGGATTTATATTTTTGTCATGTGGCGCCTCTGTTCGCAAAAACATGAACGACCCGATACCCCAACCACGCAACCGTTGACTGCTGTACACGGTCGACGATTTTTTTGTTAGTATTGCAATACTGTTCGTTTCTTCATATTAAAACATATTACTCCACAAAAATGTACATATAGGCCTGCAATAGTAGTATGCATTAAAGTGGCGCTGTCTTCGCGTGACGTAACGATATCATGCTCGTCAGCGCGTCTCCACTGCAGGAAAGCTAGAAGGCAATAGAGAAGCAACCTGACGTTGAGCAAAAATAAATATACATGTGCCACATAATACGTATACGGTGTGTGTGTGTCATTGGAGCAGCAGTAAGCATGATAATCAACCTAATCCTAGACAATCTAGACAATCAGGAAAGCTAATAATAATCAGCTGAACCTTTTCTAACGCTACGTATATCCTGGCGTAGCCGAGCTAAGCCACTGCAACATTTTTTCTCCTGTATAGGTTCCGATGAGGAGAAATTAAACTTTATAACAACCAGCCAATCGTTTCCCTACACTAACCTGCTTCGAGAGCCGATGCGGCACGGTAAACTTTACCTTGGAGATGTCGCACCAACTTAGCAATACTAAGGCACTCCTAAACCAAATTGCCTTGCCCTATAGCGACAGGTTAGGAAGGGCGATTGCTTTGTACGTAGGGCATACTCGCAAGTTTCGTCGGAAGAAACCACCTCGTCAGCATATGAGAGGAACCTATTAAGGCTTTAACACAGATACAAATTAAGTTTATAGTGTTTAGAGCTGTAGTAGCTCTGCTAAACATTCCTTGTAGGTCGTGTTTGTTTAAGGGGGTATGGTAGGGCAAACATGTTATCCTGATTTCAGCTTTATATCTCAGGAACGTTGCTAGATTTTCTTCTGGAATTTTGCGTGCTTGATAAGACAACCAGTCGCCTTCAATCTGTTCACTTTTGACCCGGTAGCTTTTATTACTTGGTCCTGGTGTAGTAGGGGAGAGTCGGGAGGTTTGGGACAGTTGGAGGAATGGGACAGCGAGTCTATCTCTCCTCCAGTTACTTCAAAGACGTTAGCCAATGACTTATGAAATGGGGCTAACAGACAGACGGCTAGGATGCAATGGCGGGCGTCTTCGGCGAATGGAGATTTCTGTGCCTGGAAGTCGCCTTTTGCACGTGTGAATAGTAAGTTTCTGCTCTCACAATTGTAAGGCTCTCAGATTTCAACCGCTCTGTGGACGCTAATATCCATTTTTTTTCTCCGAAAAGACGCATCAGCGCTGTACTTTTTCAAAGAAAAAGTTTAGGCAGTACGACTGAGTTTTAGCCGCTGAACGTTGTTTACTTTGGGAAATGTAGTTTAAGAGGAATGGGACAGTTGAGTTGAGGGAGGAACGGGACCCTGTCCCATACCTCTCTATCCCACTACCACTCCGCGTAACACAGCGTAAAATGAAGAAACAAGGTAAGACAAAAGTCATGACATATAAATTGGGGAAGCATACGATTGAAGAAGAATTCACAGAGGTTAGAAAAAAGGAGCGCAGCACAGTCAAGACTGCCGCCACAGCCCATACAAAAAAGAAATGGCTTTTGCTGAAAGATTGCTGTTCTTGAAGTGAAGAAGACACACCTGCCGTTGTCTTTGACGAGTGTGACAACGACATGTCAGATTTTGATAATGACTGGCATGACATTTATGAAATCAATTGGCCTAATGAATATATTCAAGTCACAAAAAGCGAAGTCTTTCTTGTCAGTTTTAGTAAAAGATTTGGCGTTCATAACATGACTAGATTCAAGAGCAGTACTAACATGTAAGCGTCAGTGCGCAGTTCCTGTGGAACAAAGAAAAGAGCTCTCAGTTCTGCTTTCCTCCTAAAAAGCTATGGAGACTTTACCAATTACCGACATTGTGATGAAAGCTGCCACTGTCAAAACCATCGGTGCAGCAAAGTTTGTGCAATCCCGTTTATTGTTTGATGTTGAACAATCCGCTTACAATGGTCGCTGAAGACATTTGGACCATTTTGTTACATACGTCCCACTCGTCCCAAGCGATGTCCCACTCCACACACAGAGACAGGTGGAATGGGACAGATTTTAGCCATCACAAACTATTTTTTTAAGCTCGACCAGGAGCCATAGGAACCAGTGCCTCTCAGAAGTCCTGCGGCTTGTTTAGAACTGTATTCTAATCAGTCAAGCATCGTTCTGCGTTCATGTTCAACAAAACTAAAAATATAATTCTGAAAAGTGTCCCAATCCTCCCGACACTCCCCTACCAAATTTCAGACTGGTACACAAAATTAAATGCACCTCTTCCAATGAACCAAAAACAGTATGACCGTTATATTTGGCATGGTTATTCAGTATAATATACGCATTATTCACAATCTATGCTTTCCACCCCCACCACCCTCCTTTTAGGTGACCAGCGAGCAGGTTAGCTGCCCCTCCTGTCCCCCCTCCCCCCATGCGCACGCCTATACGTGGTATTGTTTTACGCTAATTTCAAATAGGCGTACGAAAACACTTATTCCCCAGTTAAGGACACCACATACGCGAAACATTTTAAGTGCGGAGCACTTTATGGGGCCAGACTGTCGTATACATGCTTTTGTGTGCTGTCGTATGCTGTGATTGTATGCTGGCGTCGTCACATGGCGTAATGTAGGAAAAACAACATACAGCATAGCCGGCTATGGCATATCGAGCGGGCGCTAGCGCCAAAGACAAGTCATCTTCATCTTCCTTTACGATCAGCTTCGTGATGATAATAACGCAAATCTTCTTCCTCTTGTCCTTCAATCGCCTTGATGTATGATGATATAAAGGGGAGACATTACTACTATCGCTAGGGAAACACGACGACACAAACCCCGTATAAAAATAAAGAAATTCATGTTAATTATACGTTGTCAGTTTAATATGTACGTCGTATTTATTATATGTAATATTATATTACGCGTATTATATATGTGTTGCACTCTAAGTTTTGTTGTCTGTCATGTTGCCCACATGTGCGGATTCGCTAAACGATGACAATATACATTGTGAGAGACAATACTAATTCCATTTGGGACATTTTCTTTCATGTTCTAATGGTGCTCTTTGAAAAGTGTGTGTTTTTACATATGCGTGATCGTGTGTTTATTTTCTATGTACTACTGCTTGTGTGTTTATTTCTTGTGTTCTATTCAGGATCCACTCAAGAGCTAGAAGTAGCCGGCACCTTATTTGTGCGCGAGGATCCCTTTAACATCATATGAATAATGAAAAAAAAACTATGCCCGACGAGAAAGTTTGCCGCATATAGCTGCGATGGTTATTCTGCTTGGGTGTTTGCGTATGCCATACAACGGGAGTTAATAACAGCTTCGACTCCTAAACTTAGTGAGCTCATCTGCTTAATTTCTGTAGTACATTCCTCGAAAACCTTGCAATAAATTGACTTCATAAAACTTATTTCTCGTTCCTACATGCCAACCCACTACGGCTACTTGGGCAAAGCAACCTTCCGAGACACTCGGTGGTTGGGTACAGATTAAGCTAACGGCGAGCCATGCATAACTTTTCCTGCATCACGTAATCTTTTGCATCTTTGATTTGTCGCTGTCTTTAAGAAACACAGCTGACACTTTTTTTATGAATGAAAATAACTATATGTTAGATTTAGTATGAAAGTTACTGGAGCATTTAGGCTAGTTAGTATCAGATATTGGTAATTCTTTCCGATATGACACGTTACTCAACGTGACATTAGAAACCCACTGACAGGGTGGTAACAAACAAAAGGCAGACAAATTAATGGTTGAGGTGCTACAAAACACCAAACGATACTGTTGCTCTCGTACATATTATTTACTTCCTGCTTCGATACTGTGGCTGATAGCCTTAATAATCTTCTGATGTAGATAACGCAACTTTATATTTGTTTTTTATTTCTTCGCAGACGTGTTACAAAGGAATCTGTGGCAATCACGACTGGGACGACATTCGACTTAAATATCACACTAACCGCACATTCGAAAAAATTCAACCAACTGGTGCATCGATCTATATGAATTAAACAACTTTACGTTTCCTCCAATCACGCAGGAGCTTCTGGTGTAAAGTAGTGATGACAAACTTTACAGCTCACATGGCCCAAAGAGAGATCCGGAATATAGTTTTCGCTAAAGTCTAAGTGTTATTTTCGCATAGCTACGTTGTCAGAAACGTTTCTGAGGTTCCTGGAATGGACCAAGCAAAATGCAGAAACTGGTGAGATCATATAGAAACCATCATTATCTTAGAACAAAAAGAACCCGATGATTGATGATACTAGAAAGGATGCTTAATCGAAATTTTCGTCCTTTCCCATCTTTCACTAATAAACCAGGGACATAGTTATAACAGTGCTGCACATCAACATTACTCATTGGTATCCCGACTATAGTGCCAGTTATTGAATGCCGTGTCTTCAGTGCATATATGGCATTAATGCCTTCACAGCAGTGATAACTTCTCTATAACAATAACAGCTATCGTAAATGTCCAGACGTATTCTTTGATAAGGCAGAAATTGCCTCAATGGTTAATATTACGACCACTACTCATTTTCATTTCTCTGAAGAAGTTTCCTCCACAATTCGGAATCTTTACATCCTTCTATATGTCGACGGCATCGATATATTTGTCGGGAGCTAGTTTTCTGCGAGGCAAGAAATATGCATGTCGACAGCTTAGGAGCATGAAGTAAACTCAAGCAAGAACAGGTAAACCTGTTCTTGCTTGTTTTATTAACAAGCAAGAACAGGTTCACAGTGTCGTTGCGGGGACGTCTAGTGAAGCGATCATTCTCTCGTTACCAAGAAAATGCAAGGTTTAAAGACGCCAATGTGAGTGAAACTGATTCCTTGAAGAATGGGAAGAATTTCTGCTTAAATGCCTACAAGAATTCATAGGTGGGTCGATGGCTACATGTAGCTTCTACGTATGAAGGAAATTCATACTAATAATGACAGTCGCATGTAGCAGCCAGATTTTTGTTTTTCTCAACGGTTCTAGAGCGATGACATCTACCTGGATACTGCTAAGATAGAGGTAACAAGTATTGCTCAAAAAACATCGAGCGTGCCTTTTTTATACTCTGTTTATTACGTGTCGTTAGGTAAGGTTTTCGAGAATAGTGATCTCATTGTTTTCTCCAATAGAACCATATGGTTTCACGGTAGTAAACGTTGGTGCGGAGATACAGGCACAAGAGACTAAATCAAAACAACACAAGTGCCCTATAGGTACTGAAATTGCGGCCGATAAGAAAAAAGGCACAAAGACGCATGCGTAGGAATGCAGCGTTACCTATAACTGTCGATGCGGCACACATGGTTGTCTACACGAGAGATAACTGGCCAGGCATTTCATTTCCTTTGATGGAAGCGAACCGGCGACTTGCATCAACATGCGCCACCACTATATATAGGCCAGGCCGCTAGCATCAGACGCTGTCTTCATTATTGCACCTGTACAACACTTCATATTCATGAAATTTGACTGTGCATGTGCACTCTCGAATATGTAAACATAGATTAGATGGTGATCTTCCAGTTAATGACTTATTATGTTGTATTACTCCTTTATCAATCCACCGGTGCGGTCGCCTTGCGTAGAAGCGGCCGCAACTAAAAGCCATTTTACATACTGCACCTATGCGGCAATGAGTACATTGCGCTGTGTGGCCCACGAAACAAATCTCAGTCCGCTTTTACAGCAGTTGCTCTTATGCCCACCGTTTCTCCGATTGGCGACGTAGACAAGAAATTACCATCAACATGCTGGCGTGACCACGTGAAGCCATGTTAATCATTACCAAGTCTAATTAAGCCTCGTTGAGCGTCACGTTATTAAATTAGCGAATAATTATTAACCTAAGTAAGTCAAGGCTCAATTAGTCCTAAATGATTTGAGATTCTCGAGCGCCTAATCATGACGAGGCCTACCCCATTAAGGCGGTAATGAACTCGCCCTAGTCCCTGAAGCTTGACCAAGCACCGTGCACCCTGCGGCAGCAATGACAGGAAAAAAACAAAATACGGAGATACAAAAAAAAAGAAGTAACAATAGAAGCAAGCGGCGAAATAAATGACATGGTAAATATACAAGCAAAAACGAATATGTGATATAGACATGTGCAGAAAAACTCATAAAGCGTATAGCATCGCGCTTTTACATGAGAAGAAAAGAACACAGTCTGAACACAATGATATTATGTGTTCAGAAATGTTATTCAGTATCTCGCTACTTAACGAAGAGTCTTTGTATAAGTTTTCTTGAAAATCAAGTCGCTCTTCTATTACATCAGAGCTTTTTATGTTTGAAAAAGGATGGAGTGTTGGTAACCCATGTTCGTTCAAAAAGCTTGGTTCTCATCGCAGGCCCTCTTCCTTTGTCCTTGTGCTTTCAGTGCTACGGCTTCATTTTATGAAAGCCGCAAGGCGGTGCCTCAACGCTCAAAAGTGAAGTTTGTTGTTTTCAGTATATTTCAGACGTGCGAGCGCATCGTCTAGTTGCTTATATTGTTTGCGTTCCTTCTCGTCTCCGTGCTGTTTCACCGTGTTTCATCGCACAAACGCAGCTGTCTCTGTCTTCGATAAACTAGCGATTTTCTTCACCTGCAGTGTCTACGGCAAATGTTTGGGTTATATAACTCTCAGGTCCGCCATGGTGGCCGGGTTCGAACCCGAAGCTGGCGGGTTCTGGCAAGAAATCGCTATTGTTGCTAATAGTGCCGAGTATTGGCGTGGGCTGCTCATTTTATAGGGGTGCATGTTTAAGTAGTTATAGAGGGTGTTTCAAGAAATGTGTCCAATATTTTAAAAAATCAGAAAAATGCGCTATTTTCTCGCTGTCTTCAAAAGTGCTTTTTCTGTAGCGGCAGGCATCTTAACATGGTTGAAGACAATATTTGGGATAGTAATTAAGAAAGTTATTTAATTAACTTTTCAATTAGCGGAGTTAGGCGGTTAAGTCATATAGGAGAATTGGAGTCCTTCATGCGAAGAACCCATTTCAGCTTTGAGATTTCGAAAACGCGGCCTCTAGGAATAATTGCGAAGTTATGCAATACTCCCAAATTCAGAGGCGAAACTGAAACCGAAACGCGGAAGAGCGCAACTGCCATATTCGTCTGAGACGTCCAGAATGAGTGAACGTCGTTATATCAACCATCAACCGACTTCGTTGTGTAGGTGTGTGGGCTTCGCTTGCAGTACTAGCACGCATGACGCACATAAGTTAACGAACGGGGAAGAACTGCAGCTCTGTAACCATTGCCTTGAACAGTGACGTCATTGTAGTCGTCTGCTTGTTGCGCTATCGGTGCTTGGGTTTCGGTTTCGCCTTTGAATTTTTCTGAATCGTGTTACACCGCAATAATTAATAGAGGCCGCCTTTTCTAAATCTCAAAGCTGCGATGGGTTTTTCGCATGAGGAATTTCAATTCTCCCTTTTGACATAACCGCATAAACTCCCTAATTAAAAAGTTAGTTAATTAAATTTTGTGAATTACGGCCCCAAATGACGTATTTAACCATCTTAAGATGCAAGTTGCTACAGAAAAAGGAATTGTGAAAACAGCGAGCAAATATCGTATTTTGCTTATTTTTTTAGGATATTGGACACATTTGTTGAAACACCCTGTATATATATATATATATATATATATATATATATATATATATATATATATATATATATATATATATATATATATATATATATATATATATTTCAAGATGCGTTCTAGGTAAGCAATCCCCCCAGATGGTAGAGAGGAGCAGCGAGAGCAGATGGGACAGCACCGGAACCATTGTAGATGTAGATCCTATGCTTCTGGCTCACACCCACACTGGGGGGATTGGCCAAGAATCGGGTAGCTTAAAAATATATATATAGATTATAAAGAAACTGGAAAAGAGTAATTTCTCGTTTCGGGTAAAACTAAGATTTTGTGAAAAATTATTTTTGTTTAAATACAAAATGTTCGGTCGAATTGATTCTTATCGAATAAGCAATAAATGAATAATACAGGAAAAAAAATTCTGGAGTCTCGTTTGGTTAGTTGCGGAGCTTTAGAATCGTGGTTATTATGTAAATCTCTTTGTCTGTTCTATAAAATCTTGCAAGGCCTCGCATACTTTCCCGTTCCTGTGCCCAAGGGTCAGTGCACCTAGGGATAGCAAATTTGCAGTTGTTAAGTTTAACCCAATGATGCGCAACGGAGTTTCTAGAGATACCTTTCTTAATGCCGAGTACTTTCGACAATAGATCAGAAAGTGTTCTATTGTTTTTTACGACAGACAAGTTATCCTCTTCCTTCTAAGCCCCATCCCCACTGTCCATTGCTGTCCAACACAATTATGTCCCAGGCAAAAAAGAAGCTGTCCCGGCGAGTTATGGGTAGGAACGCACAGGCGGATCGTAGTAACCCTTTAAACATTCGACATGCACAATTTCACGCTGCCGGCGGCGCTTGTCCGAAGGCGGTTCCAGGGGTTACGCGATGTAATTCACGGGAGACGTCTGCTTTACAACACGGTAGGGACCCTGGTACTTCGAAACAAATGTCGGTGACAATCCTGGGCTCGTGGCAGGCACCCAAAGCCACACTAGCGAGCCATGATCATAAGATGCAGGTGCGACGGCAGGATCCCGGCGGAGCTTCTGACGTTACTGGTCCTGAGATGTCAATATGCGGAAGCGCTTTCGGCATTCTTCTGTGTGTGCTGCAGCTTCAAAAGGGGTGTAGATTCCGTCGCATCAGCGCTACACGGAAGAATAATGCCCATTGTGGAGAATGGCCCGCGGCCATAAAGTAGGAAGAACGGGGAAAATCCTGTGGTGGCCTGCGTGGCCGTATTACAGGCATATGTCACAAATGGGAGCACATGGTCCGAATTGATGTGGTCAGATGCGAAATACATGGGCAACATGTCACCAAGAGTGCGATAGAAGCGTCCAGTAATCCCATTAGTCTGTTGGTGATACGTGGTTGTTGTGCGGTGAATTATACGGCAGTTTTTAAGAAGAGCTTATATGACGTCGGAGAGAAATACGCGGCTTCGGTAACTGAGTAATTCTCTTGTGGCCCCATGGCGAAGTATGATGTGGTGCAGGATATACGAGGCAACATCGCGTGCGGTAGCGCAAGGCAAAGGTGAAGTTTCCGCATAACGTGTAAGATGGTCGATGGCCACGATTACCCTTCTGTTGCCGTCCGGAGTGCTTGGTAGAGAACCATAAAGATCGATCCCGACGCGATCAAATGCATGGCTTGGGCAGGGAAAGGTTGCAGTGGGGCCGCTAAACGGCGAGTTAGATAGTTGCAACGTTGGCACGCGAGGCAGGAGCCTACATATTGACGGACAAAGCGGTACATCCCACGCCAGTAATAGCGGTGGCGTAGGCATGCGAAAGACTTTAGGACACGTGCATGCGCGCGCTGTGGGTCATCGTGAAGCCCAACACAGATATCCGAGGCGAGATTCCGAGGGACCACAAGCAACCACTTTCGCCCGTCAGTGTGGTAGTTACGGCGGTATAACAGCCCATCACGAATGGAGAAGTGGTGTGCTTGACGACGCAATGCTCGGCTGGCAGGGGGTGTTGATGGCTTCGTGAGTGCGCACCTGGTGAAAGCGACGACGTACTCACCGAAGCCAGCCTTTCGTTGAGCAAGAACGGCTCCAAGGCCAACACCGCTGGCATCCGTGTGTATTTCTGTCGGAGCGCTTGGGTCGAAATGACGCAGGATCGGAGGAGAGGTGAGAAGATGACGCAGCCTTGTAAACGACGCGGCATCACAATATGGTGACGAGGTCGAAAGGTTGTGGTCAGCACGTAGGAGCTGTATCAAAGGGGCTATAACGGTGGCGAAGTTGCTGATGTAGCGGCGAAATTATAAACATAACCCGACAAAGCTGCGAAGTTCTTTCAAGGTCTTTGGGCGTGGGAATTCAGCGAAAGCTTGTAGTTTCGACGGATAAGGGAGTACCCCATCTTTTGACACCACATGGCCGAGGATGGTCAGCTGCCGAGGGGCAAGCGACATTTCTTCAACTTGAGCTGGAGGCCGGCGTTGGCGATGCATGTGACGACGCGCTCGAGGAGAAGGCGAGAAGGAAAGTCCGGTGAAAAGATGACAATATCTTCCAGATAGCCAAGGCCGAAAGGCATGACGATAAACACATATAGACCGTCAGGGGTGATGAAGGCAGTCTTCTGGCGGTCTGCTTCAGCCACCGGGACCTGCTAGTAGCCGGATCGTAAGTCTAGGGACGAGAAAAATTCGTCGCCTTGAAGGCTGTCTATCGTGTCTATACGGGGAAGCTGATAAGCATCCTTACGGGTAATCTTGTTGAGTCGACGGTACTCCACACAAAAGCGATTTGTGCCATCCTTCTTTTAGATGCGAAGTATCTTATGCTCGGGGCTATGTCCGTCCCGCGTCCCGCGTCCCTCCCGCGCCTTCGTACCTGTGCCACGCCGCAGCACCGTCCCGAAGGCGCTCTACGGCCACGGACCATTTCTGCAGCTCCGTCCAGGCCTCGCGGGCTGCTAGATCGTTGACGGTCGCCACCCAACTGTCGGCGTCGTTCTGGAACCCGTGGAATTCCGGTAGTTCGCAGACAGCCGTTGATGGTGGGGCGGCAGATGAAAATGCGGAGATATTCAACGCGAAGCAGCCCAGCTGGCATGAGAGCTGCATGAGGACACACCTGAGTTCTCTGCGTTGCTCGGGTGAGGTGGCCTCCAGGTCGTGTGAAGCGGCTACATCCAACATCGCGTTGGCGGTGCTCAATGCCGGCACGATCTCAGGAAGCAGCGCCGAGCTCGACGCTGTCAAACCGTTCACCGTGACGCGTAGTCGCGCGATGGTACGCCGCAGCTGCGCGGCGCTGTCCAAGGTTCCGCATGATGCGGTGGTTGTGCTTGCGGTTGCGGGTTGCTTGTAAGAGGGAGCTTGTACAGCACCCCTCAGTATCTCAGGTGCCGATGGAGTCCGGAGTGACATGTGGTCGGCACGGGAAGTCTGAGCAGTGGTGCCCGGCAACAGGAGACCGCGTGCTGTCTTCGCGGTGCCGGGACACGCCAAGTAAGCCTGAACGACATCCCTTAGGTGATCATGCGTTGGACTAACCTTGGGCACGGGATCCGTGTCATGGGAAGCGTACGTGTCGTTCGTAAGCGACAGGAGCCTGTGTGCCTTCTCAGGCGAAGGTGGTAGCAGGGTTCTTGTCAGGTCGTACCCTGGAACCACCGAAGAGGCTGATTGAATGGGTAGGTGCAGCGGCGGTCGGGTCGTGGAGTCCATGATCGAGGAAGCGTGGAAGGCGTTCCTGGATGGAGAGACCCGCGCTGCCGACGACCCGCGAGGACACGTACTGGTGGCTTCAGCCGTAAGGTTCAGATGTCGGACTGCGCCATTGTAAGGAATCAGACACAGAGACAGCACCCGTTCCTGGGCTGGCTGTTCTATTTCGTCTATAGCTGCTCCTGGCCTACACCTGTGAGACGGGAAAGTATAGTTTTCTGTACCCAGAACTAGAAACCCTAATGCGCTACAATAAACAGAATCGACATTTTAAGAGGGCCCACATATCAAATTGCCCAAAATATAGATGACGCACGTGTGTGCGACAGCATTTTTCATTGGTTTTGTTTAAAAGCTGATGCGTATTGATGACCTCGTTACTCGCAAACATTTATTGACATTCATATAGCGATACCTTGTCTATTTAAAATGCAAACGTCATACAGTCCTCTATTTCTACAGCGCTGACACTGTTTCTGGAATACGCGTAGTTTGAGGTTTTGTAGTGATATTCGCAATATGACCTTGCTTCTCGCATCTTCGTCATCACGAAATGAGTGGACAATGGATGGCTGTACTCACTACTGCGGCATCTCAGGTTCACAATGCTGATAATGTCTCCAGAAATATCAACAATGTTCTAAACCCTGAACACTTCTATTCCCATGAATGCTAGTACAAAGGTTTCCTCTTTATTGCGTCTCCACTGATTCGCAGCAAAAGCCCGATTGAATTCACCTCGTTCAGGAAGTATAGGCTTGCATCTACGTATGCAGCTTTCGCCTTCCGCCTGAAATAGTGCGAATGATAACGACATTTATTGACCACATTTACACCGAGCTTGTTACTTGCGAGCACCTGCTCATGCTCTATTGAAATGGCAGCCCTTCCTCTCTGCTACAACTGCCGCAGCGAGGTCAGACGTCATGAATGTCGGAGGCTACGTTAAAAATGGCTTAGAAAGTAACACTAACAATTACCCTCGTAGACTGTAATATATACATTTGGCGTAGAGAATATTGAGACACAGTGTAGACTTTCTATGTGCAGAAGGCCTAGGCACATCGCTACGTCTTCAAGCATGCGACATTTTGTTGTACATTTTCTGGAAGTCGTTGATCGAATTTGTGCACAATGTGCTTCGTAATGTATTTGTAATTGCGTTTTTAAACTATTTTATAACCGCAATATATTAAATTATTCTCACACGCATACTATAATGCTGTGTAGCCAGGCAGTAGTACACTGTGCACAGAGCAAACATGGCTGCAAACACCATTTAAACACCATCGCAGTATGACATGAACACACGCCATAGTACTTCGGCAGTGCTGTTTGGAAGGTGTATAAAAATAAAGTTGTTGGTTTACTCTCCCTGGCCGGCACATATCCGTGGAGAATAAGCACAGAAATGCATGATTTTGTCCAGAATAAATGAATGACAGACTCGCAGCAAGGGTGAAGCAATGGATTCAATGGCAACAAATAGAGACGTTATGCGAAGTAAGGCTAGAATCCATCTACTTGAGGATTCGATCTCGCGAAACTAATAATGATTACACGGTTTTTACGTCCGAAAACCAGGGTATGATTATGCGGGACGCCGTAGGGATGGGCTGCCTCAACTTCGATGAAATTGTGTTCGTTATCATGCGCCTATATGTAAGTACGCGGGCCTCTAGCATTTGCCCTCCATCGAGACGCTGCTGCTGCGGCCGGGATTCACCCCACGGCCTTCGTCAGCAATCGAGCGAGCATAGCATGGCATGGTAAGATATCTGTACACGTTGCTGGGCTGGTCGGTTCATGTTCAAGTAGAAGCCACAGTTGTGGCTGTTTCGCGCGAAGAATAAACGTGGGAAGGGGTCAAGGAGAGCGGAAACTTTCGACTGTTTATACCAAGCTTAATGCATCGCAATATATAGGCATAGGCATGCGCGGAAAGGAAGCCACACATCGGTTCACGTAATGCTCTGTGCGGCGCAATACATAGGTAAAGACATGCGCAGAAGGAAAGGCACACATCGATCGGATAACATTTTAATCACAGCCTGCGATCCAAGTACATGCTCTCTGCCTGCGAAATGAACAATGAAGTGTCACTGATGCATAATGAGCCCCGTGCTTTTAAATGAAATGCTTCGAACAGTTCTCGAGCAGTGGTATCCCTGCTTCTCCCCCGAAACTGAATCTTATTCAGGTATGGCTCACATTTGTGTGAATTGCAGTGGGCCGGCAAATGTGCCCCATCTTTACCTTTTAGCGAGAGCTCGTGTTCCCGCGCACGCTCATTCACGCACCTTCCCGTCTGGCCGACATACGCCTTGCCACAGGATAGCGGAAATTCGTAAACAACACCGGTGGCACATTTTTTGTATGAGTTCGTGTGCTCCTTGCCACAGCCACTTTTTTTGTTGCCATCATTTCGAATACGTGGGCAAAGCTAAGATAGCTTCCGTGGCGCGGAAAAAATAATTGGCACGCCGTGCCTGTTAGCAACCTTCTTGAGGTTGTGCGAGACCCGGTGCATATACGGTACGACCTCAGGTCTCACCGTTCTCTGCTCTTGCTCAACCCCAGTACTCGCACGCTCCTTAACGCACGCTCCTTAACGCCGTCGCCGAGTCCCTCCTCCAGAAGTTCAAAAGTGAACACCACAGTACTGGGGGGACACAAACATTGTGAGCCATTCCACTCTGTGAGGGTCGATGACCCGCGATTTTCTTTATCACATGAAATACAGGTGACCCGGCGAAGGCCAGCTTGGTGTGAAAGACCCGTCAACGTTCTAACTAGCGTGCTGAGCCTGCCACGAGGCGTAGTTGACGACAGTGCTAGGGAAGTGCGCATTAAGCGACCTTTCCGCACCGAGCCCACCTACAAGGCCGCATTGTTCCGCTCCGCGAAAGGAGTAGGCTTCACTGGAGCACAACGTGTGAGAAATATACCTTCCGAAAATCAAGCTTACATCGATCCTTCCAAGCAAGACTGCGACTAGGGCCAATTTGGTGCATGCTTAGCCGGGGAAACAAAGCGCAAAAGGGCGTGGACAAAGAAGACACGATACAATGCACGAGCGCAGTGCCTACAACTGCAATTTTAAAGCGATAACGTTAAAAAGCTCGTTTCGCAGAAATACCGATGTCGGCGTCGTCGGTTCCGAGCGAAAAATAATCTTGTCCGTGACCGAAAAATCGAGAAAGATGCAAAACTAAATGATAGAAATTTCCGGGTCGAAGTGAGGAACGGAGGGCGCTGCGACGAACCTTCGCCCCCCCTTGAAGGGCAACGCCACGCACGCTTATGGGTACACTTCAAATAGAAGACAACTAAAATGAAGATATTGGATACCGATGTATTCTTTGAAGAACCATAAGTGATCTGAAACGGCATGGCACAAAAAAAAAATAAGAAGAACAAGAGCTGAAGCATTTTTTAAAAGTATTCAATAGATGCCAGGAACAAGGAAACGCGACCGACCGTCCAGAATAAAACGCCTTATGTGGAAGGTCCACTCACTCTACCAGTCTAGTCATCGCCATCACAACCGTGCAGCAAAGGACGGCGCCAACGGCAAAACGATGATGGTGTTTATTTTCTCGCAAAATATTCCTATATCATTCACTCACTGCGATGTTGGCTATTTTTACCAACTAATTTGAGTCAAAATCATGTGTTATAATTTATAAGAGGCAAATCAAAATTTTACTCCTGAATTTCGATGATAGTGGGATATACAGATTTTAACCGCATTATAGATTACAGGTATTTTAGTGACACAAGAACACAGAAGAAAAAGATTGTTGGGCCTCGCCCTACCATTTTCTCAGTGGCTTCAGATAAAGGGCACTTGGCTCGTTCAGTTAAAACAAACGGCACAAATATAATACCTCGCGGCTAAGATGCGGAACTTGAACACGGGAGCGTGTGAGCAGCGGAGCTGTTAAGCTTTTCGTTCCACCGGTTCGTGTGACCAGCAGAAAGCGGCTATGTGCGAAGCAGCTCCGAGCATAGCATGGCCAAGCATAGTATTGCATAGCAAAGGGGTGAGAAAAGGAAGCGACGGTGAGGAGAAAAGAAAAAGGAGGGGTGAGAGGGTTAAGTGAGTTTGCGGCACAAAAAGTGAGTGTGTGCCAACGTGCTCGTAGCATAGCGTAGCGATGGATAGTATAGCCCATGAAAAGGGTACACAGGAAAAGTGAGGGTTTGGAGGAGTTATGGGATGGCGAGGAGAAAGAAAAGGTGGAGGGAAGAGAGTAAAGCATTGCATAGCCTTGTATAGTATAGTTTAGCAGGGAATAGGAAAGGAATGTGAGGGTGAGGAGGCCTGTTAGGATGAGACGGAGGGAACGGAGGAGGACAAGGCCATGTAGAGTATACCCATGTAGAGTCAGTATAGCGAGGGGTGGGAAAGTGAAGTGAGAGTGAGCTGGATAACTGCCATTAATTTCAGTAGTGCAAAAAAAACTTGAACACGCAGACTCAGAAGAGGACACATAAAGAGGAAGGGCGCTATACATCAACTGATTTTACTGCAAGGAAACATACGAAACCTAAAACCCGTAGGGCAGGCGTGTGCGCGCCTGCCCTACGATCACCTTGTTGGTCAATGTTTGCAGCACCAAGTGGCAGCGCCATGTTTGCAGCTCCAACAGAGCAACGTGAAAGTTTGCAGTGCCAAGAGAGCACATTTGCAGTGCCAAGAGCACACCTTGCAGCAGTTCATACGAAGGAAGCAGGGGGGACATTTGGCGGACCATTGCCGCAGGTATGTCTGTGCGCCAGAGTTTGCTGCCCCACGTGTTCTTCGAAAAGACGAAGACCAGGCGATGCGACAAATTATCGAAGCGTTTGCTATCAGCATGAATAAAAGCATCTGCGTCAGTGTACCTTCCGTTGCTCAATCACAGAAAGAGATTGACTATTTGAACGCATATCTTTCACATGCAAAGTGGGGACATGGGAAGTGAGCGAAAAGGAGAGCTCCTCAGAGTGTGTTGCTGCGCGTGCACGCCTGCCCTGCGGGTTCTAGATTTTTTTATATTTCTTTGCAGTAAAATCAGTTGATATGTAGCACCCGTCCTGTTTATATGTCCTCTTCTGTGTCTGCTTGTGAAAATTTTTCAAGATCAAGAAAGATGAAACAACCCAATCTGCGTTTGCCAAGGGGTGGTACTTGCATGCTAGCTCTGTCGTTTACTCAGATCGCACAGGCGCGGAACTGGCCTTATTTTTACGCTTGCATGCACAAAAGTTATGTATTTAAGGGCTGCTGGATTTTCGGAGCTAAATATCTCAACTATGAATTGCATCATTGCGGAGTCATGAATATTTAACTTTCATTGTCAACAACAGCTGATGTTACAATATTTGTCTCCCTAAAATTGAAGACAAAAAGTTTTGACTTCCTTCTGAACTCAAGTTTTAACCGTACGGTGTAAACGGTATTTGGTTATTGACAATGGTTCTGGGAAGACAAGCACTTTGTCTTCGTTACCCTAGTACATCACAGAACATTACCTTTGCTATTTGCTCATAACAGAATTCATAGGCTGCGCATAACTTTAGTAAGCAGGTGTCTGGCCGCTGCGGCATCTCCTGTAGACGATGCACATAATGTCACCCGGCTCACCATGAAGAGTCTGAATCCTAAGCGCGACTACTTCCTAGACTCAGTGATCTGCGCACAAAAGTATGCTCTTTGGTGCCTGAACTTATCTTTACAGAAAAAAAAGAAGCTTGATCGCATTCACCGTTACAATCCATTATAAGCATGATTACATGTTCGCAGCTCTCGCATTCCACCTGACTCACCACGAGTGAATGGACGCTAGTTGTCGCAGTTATGCGGAGCGTGGTATTTACACGCACATACTCATTCTGGCATGAAAGGGCAGCAAGGCCTTGCTGTAACATTTACAGGAGTGAGTTCAGTTGTAGCCTGTGTTCAATACTGTTCTTACCATGTATATGCCGATAGAATTCTGATAGACTAGTGTAGACGTTCTGAATGCAGAATGTCTGGGCGCACCGCTACGTTTGCCAACTTGGGAAATATTTTTTACAGGTAGTACATGTATCCGCTTTACTTTAAATGCGTTATATTTCCTCGTAATTCTTCGTGGTATCGAAATACTTTAATTCCTTGTCACAACGTTAATCTACATCAGTCTGGCTAGAGAGTCAGAGATTATGGTGTCACAAAGTCAAATGACGCTGACAGTAATGAAGTGAACCTTATCAGACATCTGCATCAAACTCAGGAATTTTATAAAAATAGAAATATAAGTTCCTCGCAGCGCGTCCTCCGTCTCTCGCACATCTCTGAGACTAAGAAGCGAAGACATGTGATTTCGCAAGGAGTAAAAACATGGCAACATAGTTTTCTATAGTGATATTTTACTGGTATGCTATTATCTACCGGAAAAAATCGGTCTTTTTAACCTCAGGGTACTGGAATTGCAAATAATGATTTGCGAACAATGGAAATAGATAAAGTTCACGAAATGAGCATTCTACACTATTGATAAAAAAAATTTACGCAATTTTGAGGGTCGCACAGGGGACAGCCACTGACTTCCTATGTGTCCTTGACATCATATCATGCAGGTAAATAGCCCAAATGACGCCATTTCTAATGAAAAAACGACACGAGTCTCACAGCTAAAACCCATTTTGTGTCTTAGTAGTTCTGGCATGGGCTAGCGGCTTACTCAGTCAGCCTTTTTTTTTTTTGTAGAAAACAAATGCCTCTTGTTTCATGTATCGGGGACGCTCAAATGAAGTCCTACATATTTGCGAGATTTACACTGTAACGGAGGGACCTAAAGCAATGCACACAAAGACAATTATGCTATCTAAGATGTAGAGAGCCAACTCTACGTAAACAACCATTGTAAGGTGGCCTGTATATAACACAGAGGAACGGTTTCTATGACTCAATTTTTATCATAACCTTTTTGCACTACTAGCTTGTTAGGCTAACAATTATTAAATTCTTCTATTCCGTACGAAACGACAAATAAATACAACGAAATATTTCAAGTGTCGGGTATAAATCACACAAAATGCCAGTGAAAATGGGGTGCCCAGAATGATGCCGCAGCCGTTGGCACAAAAAAGGGATCATGAACAAGCGGATATAATGCATTACGTAGATTATTCGAATATTGTAATATGCAGATAATGTGAATATCGTTATGTGACTTTGCTACCGACAATAGTGTTTTGACAGACATGCGAGTAGGCTATAATTTTTTATTGAGGTGGAATCTAAATTGTGCGTTCACGCTTGGTTATTGTTTATTTTTTTCGTTATTGTCCGATTAAAGCTCACTCCCAAGGTGAAACAATAAAAGAGGAAAGATTCCCAAACATGATTTGCAAGTTGTGCGAGAACTCTTAGTTATTGAAATAAATTAGCGACGACGTATAGCGGGTAGCATCTTCGATGCAGCACCTTCGCATAGTGAGCCCGTGAATGTCGGTAGCAAAGTTCAGCAGTAGCGCAAATGCCACGCCCAAAGGTAAGCACGAAAAAAGGAAAAACCTCAGAGAGCCTTTGAAGAATTTCGTTTACGTGAGCAGCACCTGCTAAAGGGTGCTTAAAGATCAGCAGCCCCAAATACCAAATCCCTTGCCTGAGTGAAGACACTATCGGTGCGCACGTGATTCGAAAAAAGGCAAATGAGATTGTGGGCGCCAAAAGAGTACACATTAGAAGATTCTCGCAGAGATCCTTAGCACAACGTTCCAAGACGACGCGTATCCTATATGAAGATAGAGATCAACGGGTAACGCCACAACTCTTCGTAGACATCCGAAAACATATTCAGGTATCGCTAACCTTACTAGCCTCAACTTGATGAATCTGTATGCCTTCGAAACTTTAGCGGATGTTTGAGTCAGATTTTTAGAGAGCAACTAGACTTCCTACCCAATGTTTTGGCGCTAACCTCACGCGCGGCTGTGATTAAACACGACGTGAGCGAGATTGACGTGCATATGTGTACGTTCTAACAATGGCGAAGTGATAACTTCGCCGCACCTGTTAGCAGGCTCGAGCAGGTCTATAGTCCTAGGATTCACTGCGTAATTATGCAAATGTGCCTATTGCCAAGCAAACGTTAGTTCACTTAGAAATGTAATTGCAGTTTCGCGTCAGATATACTTGTCACATCACATCATTAAATAGGAGGCATTGATTCTATCTTGAACAGAGGAAACCGACTGTACTTTCAATAGTGTAAAATAATTGCACATTCTCATGAAATCTTTTCTACATCCTTTGTCTTTTCAACGCAGCTCGTGTTATATTTTGTTGAGAATACTATTTGACATGGCTCACCGTTTGTATTATTGTGTTTTTTTTTATGTAATGCATTGTTTCTACTTTTTATTTCGTAATTTCAATACGTTATTAGATATATTCTGTCGTCGACTCTCTTTAATATTCTTTTTCTATTTGTCGGCTGGGCCAACACTAGAACTTTGTAGTTGTTACCGTACACGTTAAGTGAACAAGTAATCATTTGCTTATGTCAACACATAATACACCCCGTCGAAGCAAAAGGCAGCCTGCTAGATAGGAGAAAGAATACACAACAGGTTTACGAGTACAAAAGAATAAGCAAAAGAATTATGAAGCGCGACGAAAAAACTGAGACATTATCAAAACGGAAGGAAGGAACGCGCACCCCAAGAGACCGTATCATATGAAAGTATTTCGCAGGACATAGGAAAGTTTAGTCGAACTGTAGTTGTCAATTCTAGCCCAGTCTTGTTACCCTGATATTGAATGATGCAAAATCATTTTGAATAAAGAAATCGTTTAGGATTACTTGCAAGTCATCTGCTAAATGTGCCGATACCCCGGATAATGACTGCGTGAAATACCTCCATATGCTTTTTTATAAAAAGTGCCTATGATAACAAGCATTAAAGAAATTAATAAGATATTAATTTTTCAAGTGCGGGAGGTGAAACGACCCATTCAACATCGCGCGGGTTGCACTTCGCACGTCTGCCAACTGGGTTTTCAATTCTACCGCAAATGTTGAAGGGTATTTCTATGGAAGCTTAGATCTTCAAAGGTTATTCGATAAAGGTGATGTAGAACACATGCCCTCGACCACAGGCATCATACACGAAGGAAAATTGCACTCGCTTTCCTTGATCAGACGTAAAAGTACGCCTCCTCCCCATGATACTGCTGAAAACGTTTTAATTAGGCCTGTTAGCACAATACCCTTAATGAACAGTTTTGTTGTCCCTGTATTGTTGTAAGGTGTTAGAGACCACACAAAACTCACGAATGTAAAAGTGCCTGGTTGCTACTATTTTCGAATCATGTAATGAGGTGTGCATACTTAGTTCCAAGGTTGCCACCCTAGTTCAGTTACGCAGCACTACATATGTTTCCGAAATTACAGTAGCCTGCGAATTATTCCAATCCTGGTTCTTAATGCACCTGGCGTCTCTCAAGTTAATGCAGAAAAAGATGAGATGAATTTATATTTTATAAAGAACCAATCTCATTTACAGCTGTCTTACATTGTAAGTTCGGTGTTGCTTCCTCGGTGCTGCTTCCTCGGTGAAGCATAAGTGCAAGCGAGTCATACGAAGCCAAGCATTCATCGTCCCTCAGGGCGCATGTCATTGTGAATTGTGGGCTGGAATAATACGCTGAGTAACTCATTCAGGGTTTCGAGAAGGAATAGCTAGCATAAAATTTTCGGGGGGGTGCATTCGAGCAAATCTCTCGCCTCACACATGACCGCACTTATGTTGACGGGTGGCGCGTCCCCGTCGTATGGTTGGGTGGCACGAGTATTTGGTTTTCCTTTGAAATATCTCTTTCAAAAGGCACCACTTCTTTCGCGTAATGTGTTTCACAGTGACGCATATTATAGACTTACTGTTGCGAAATCTGACTTTTCTGCGTGGCTAAATTTGGACTATTCTTAATATCAGTATGCCGAGGTGGGTGCTTGTTTCAGTGACACAAACAGTATCAGTGAGCAATGTGATCATTTAGGTAGTTTCTGATACAGAAAATCACCTGCTCAAATTTTACATGTTGGGTGCAGTGTACTTGAGCAGTTACATCAATAATCGTTTGCGCTCACCAAGTCGACATGTTTCACAAGAATTAGACCAGCTAAGTGACGTCAGTGGTGACTGATAACAAGGTACCGAAAGTATTCCGATTAAGCCATACTTACCCAGATTCAAAAAGATTAGCCAGATAAAAATAAATTGAAATACGAATAACTGCCTTTACCAGTATATTTGCGATACAGAATTCTTGCGTTTGGCTACATTTGCGCTACATTTCAAGTATGCTTGGTGATTTTATTTGTTAATAGTGTCAGGCAAGTCGGACAGAAATCCACATGGGTATCTGGTAAATGAATTCAGGACAAAAAAATACACTGACATTTTTTAGTTGGAATTATTGTCGCCTGAACTTGTAAAAGTAATTCTGTGTTTGGAAAATGCAAGTGCCACAGGTAGGTGAAAAATATTTTCATTCACAGACTCAAGGCTAGAATCTGAATATGTGATCAAGTTGGACATTTGTGTGGAATAGCAAGCGCAAGGCATAATGTTACTGACTCTGATGTGTCGGTATATTCTTCCAACACTACTCATCGGTCACTCTTGTTCAGGTAAGCATAAGCCTTTCCTTCTACAAACTGCCTATGCTACGACCTAATGCATATAATAATAATGCAGATGGAGTTGGCTGCGAACTTCATGGGCTTTCAAATTTTGTTACGTGAATATCAGTTCCGCCACATTAAAGACTTCTGCGCGCGAATAACAAATATAGAAATTGGTTTATTCACAATAATTCTGCAAATGTATGCACTATAAATATGCGGAAAGTTTCTAGCTTATTTAAAGCGTTTGTCGTTGGTGAGACCCTTCGTAATTGAAACCATCAATGGGGTAAAAGAAGAGCAAGGTCATTCACTAATTCATCACCATTTCACAAAGCACCTTTCAGACTCTATACCGTTTAATCCAGAATATAATTATCATCTGCCCCCCTCAAACTTTTTCTCAATCGCTTGCCACCTCCACCTCCTTCACTTTGCAGTCGCTTTTAGAGACCAACCGTAGAAACGCATTAGATCTGTTTAAGCCATCTTGATAACATTACCAAAAGCACATGTCTGACAAATAAATCATTTGTTAGCGCTATAGGCATATACGCTAAGAATAAAAGGTGCTCTGGCAGGGAATGAACAATTATCCCTCACTTGGACCATACCTAAATACCCCGTGTTGAAGTCGGTTATAAAATATTTGGGATGACATGGGACCACAGTGAATACTTCCAGACTTGACAGCCAAAAGCTTCCGGAAAAAACAATGTCATACTTTGCGTGCCATGCGGATCGCATTCGCACGCCATGACATAATATGACTAATTCATTGATACTTAGAACCATATCTTCGGTAGTCAGCCTTTTGTTGCGGAGGATACCACATTTCTTTCATTCGGCAACTACGCGTACTGGAAGTCTTCTCAAATTTATATGCTGCAATTCACATCTCCACTGGTTTCCAATAGGGAGAACCGTGTGACAGCTTTGCAATTAATGTGTTACGTTGCTTGGTTTCCTGCACTGTAGGCGCATTACGGCGAGGGCGAAATGCATATAGTAAGTACATCTGTACTCAGATCTAAGTATGTGTGTATAACCCTTTACGGCCTGACCCGCACAAACGTGTGGGTCAATAAAGACGCACACGAAACGACACCTGTTTCAGTTTCGGTTTCACAGCTCTGTGCCACTGAAGTCAAAGGTTACGGGAATATATCTCTTCAAGTAGTTCAATAATTTCGACACCAGAGGGCGAGTAATCTTCCACGAAAAATGCCGTCTGAGCACGTGCGCCGACAGCAGCTACCTCAGACGTGTAAATCAATGCTCCTCTTCTTATAAATTTTTTTTCGGGAGTGTATGCATATGAAAGGAATATTAAGACTTAGAAAAACATGCTTCGATAAAAAATTTGCGCGTTCTTACCACACACGCTGTGCACTCAAGCGTGAAAAAGTCACCCGCACGTTTGTGCGGGCTGGGCTTTAGTCCTCGTGAAGTGCACGGCAGAGCGGCAGAGGTTGGCTCCTTCGCGCGTGGCTGCGGCTGCGAATTTTGTCTTTTTATTGCAAATAGCTTTCTTGGCATCTTATTGGCACTTCTTTGGTTGGTGTTTCCTGATGTTTTTTTATATTTGAAGTTAGCGACGCGAAGTGATGTGCGTGAATTGTGGTCACCATTTACGCAGAAAATATTAATTTTGTGAATGTGTTGTGACAACATGCATTATATTTCAGAGAATTAGATTTTACATTGCCTACCATATAGAGTTTCAGTATCGCCAGTGAAATTCTAAGGATAATAAATAACATCGAGGGTCAAAATCGCTAAAATTATCTAACTTAGGCAACAAGTTTCTGTGGGCGCTGCATTTTCTTTTTTTTTTCGCATGCCAAGATTTTAAACTAGAGGATGATGAAGACATAGAAGAGATATTGAGCCTCCTGACGTCTTGCGTCAGAATTGGGTAGGACCCCGTTGACGAATTGACTGAGATTCATATTCGTGGTTCGAGCCTACTTAGTGATGAAAACTCGAGTATGGAAGGCGAGTTTTTGAGCAGTCGCCTTCGTAATAACTGGGTCAGGTGACCAGTCACCCTATCCTGCCAGTTTCAGTGAAATTGATGTCTTTTGGAAGAAGACACATTCGGCTGCAAAGCCTCACCTGCTTGGAAGTGGTGAGACAGCCGACGTTCTTGTTGTTGTCAAGACTCCTTTGCCGACTTTCTCACACTAATTTAATGCAAAAATCTTTGTAATTACTGCTGACAAAACGGCAGTGTGCCCTAGTTGTACACATAGAACAATTTTGCAAGTAAGTGTGCAAAAGATCAAGCAGCTTTAGGTATGGACCTGATCATGGCCTGCATCCGATTTCTGAGGAACTTTGCTCGTCACCAGGCGCCCAAGAATTGAAAGCGGAAAGAAAAATGTGTCACAAGATCAATCCTTAGAACACTTTACTGGACTGTAAAAGGCGCCCGGCATAGCCAAGCGATTAGACTCAGCTATACGTACCACTGGCGATCAGTATACAGCTTGACATCTGCACATCACTGCAGGCTGTCAAGTGTAGCTTCTTGTTCAAGGACGCATTTTATGAAGTGCAACTTATACCTGTGCCCCACAAGTGACACACAATACTCTAAAATCTTGCATTCGCAGCGCTGACCACGCTGACCACGCAAAACAGCCCGCACATATGTGCGGGTCTGTTTTCTGGGGCAAAAGCTCCAATTTTTACAGTTTAACCTTTGAAAACTGAATTAGAATAGAGGAAACATCAATAATTTTTGAGCAAGTTAGCAATTTTTCTATTTTATTTTTTTCGGGCAGGAAAGGGATAAGCGTGTGATATAAGCTAAGTACGTGTGTATACACATTTAAGCGGATGTTAAAGATCCGCACGCAACGTGGAGCACAGTGATCATAGCGGAGCGTCGAAATACAAAGCCACAATGTTTATTTAATAGCCGACATTGTTCACAATGACGAAATACATTTGTTATCTACTTTCGATGTCCTCCCTAAATTGCTGAAGTTTGACAAAAATTATGGCAGCTTCGCACTAGTCGTGCCAAGCCTCAAGGAAGAGCGGAGCTGGGTGGTCTTCCTTGCATCTCCTTATTTTCTTTCTTCTCTTTCTGTCTCCTTCTCTAAGTTCTTGTTTCTGTTTGTTGCACGGGTTGTTTTCTATTTCTTCTGTTCTAATTCTATTTTTGTGTCTCCATTTCTCTGTCTATATTTTTGTCTTCGTGGCTGTTTCTTTTTCTTTCTTTTTTTTCTTTCTCTCTCTCTCTTTTTGCTTCTTTCTCTATTTCTTTGTTTCTCTTTCTTTCTTTCCCTCTTTCTTTCCTTCCCTCTCTTGCTCTCTGTCTTTTCTATCTCTTTTTCGTGTGTGTTTCTGTTTCACTCTCTTTATACGCCTTTCTTTCTGTTTTTATCTTTTGACGGCTGTATTCCCTTTATTTCTCTCTGCTGTTATCTTTCTTTCTGTCTCTATGTTTCTCTCTTTCTCTTTTTTTCTCCTTCTTTCATTCGCTTTCTTTCTCTCTATCTTTCATGAGCTTCACTCACTCCACTTCGCTGAGTAGAATTTTGACTTTACTTATTTATTTATTCATAATTCCTTACAGGCCCATTAAAGGACATTGAGTAAGGGGGCATCAGTATATACATTGCAACAAAAAATACAGACAAAAAGTAAAAAAATCAAAGAACAAAAAGAAACAAAAAGTAACAAAACAAATGTTATAAACAGCAAGGTTCAACAAAGTTATACATTGCTAAAACGTAATGAAATCAGGTTATCACGAGAAGTTTCGCAATTAGAAGTGGATCGTGAAACTACATTGGCTCCTGCTGTTCTCTGTGGCAGGGCTTGCCCCATTCCTGTGCCCCATACCCACCTGTGGTTTTCTGGGGACACCAAACTTTTCACGGCCAGCTGAATAGGTTCCGCTGTTAAAAATGCTAACACGGTTAAACACTTCCTTCAGTCAATATATAAGTCCTTACCTTTACAACTTGCTGCTTTAGCTATTTACATATTTTTTTACTAATCTAGAGCAAACCCACGTTTTTATCTTGCAACGAACGTGTCCGCACATTGAACAACGAACCATTCCCTTCAGGCAAGAATGTGTAAACGGAGATTGAAGGTCCAAGCGGAAATCGTGCTGTTTCTGTTCCACCGTATTTGCTGGAATTACCTCTCCCTGAACGTAGTCTGAAAACTTGTTGGTTTCTTTGTCTTGCTTCCTCTTACCTCCTACCATTTTGATGAAAATGACTCGGTACAACGCAGCTTCGCAGTGTCTAATAGTGTCACTTTTCCACGACGGGAGAAGAAGGGTTTTACTACTGCGATGGCCCTGTCAGCTGTCATCCTCGCACTGTCAAAATGCCGGAGCACGTCCCGCGGGGGTTAAAATGTCGACATTCATATCAAGTTTCCAATGTATTACCACGTAAAGAAAAGTGGGATGGGATCTTCGTGATCACAAGCATAATACTACATCTTCTAAGTGTAATTGGGCGACTGCCTCATCGAACACTAGATGACCCTTCGTTATGTTAGGGTATTTGAAGCTAACAGAAATTTGGCATCTATGTGCTCCTCTCATAAGGGCACCCTCCTTTTATTTTTATAGTTGTTCGACAGTCACGGGAGAAAGTTCTATTCATGGGGGGTCATGTTTTTGTACTCTACTGGGAAATCACTTCTTATATTCTGTGAGAAAAAGAATTCCTTGATATGGCGGTTATGAACGTATACGTGACATTAACTAATGTAAATACGTGCGAAATCTATTGGATAAAATTTTTG